>JBAMYA010000020.1:937794-963340 GCA_037176975.1 Arrhamphus sclerolepis
ATTCCTGCACTACTCTCCAAAGGTAGATCATCAACACCCACATTTGCCTGCAACAGCTGTAAGTAGAGGGACTGAATACAGTGGTAGTTATATAAGATTTATATACTGAGTGAAAGTCAGTCATCAAATAATAGTGCTCTGTACAAAGATATGTCACCTCTTAAATTTGTTGGAGAAAGGGCAAAAAAAAAATCAGTCAGGATGTAGAGCAATTACATTATATTGTGTAGTCTCACTGAACTGGATATTTTGAATAGAAGTCAAAACAGGCTACTTCAGCTTTTCACAGTACCACAAAAACCTATCAATATAGTCCAAAAGCAAACACACAGACACGTAACTTGTATGTAGTTTTAAGAGAGGCTGGTGAACGTAGTTGAGTATTTATTGGTAAAAGGTTCTTTACATCAAATTCATGTTAGTTCTATTTTGACTTTAAATGTTCTTAATACATGGCAGTGTGTTAAGTAACATATAGTTACAAACAGTTGAGCACAAATTGTGTCTGAGGTCATCTAAAATTTAGTATTTTATGAAATAATATTCGGAGTAAATGAGGCACAGTCTGATGGAGTCTGAGCTTTGGGAATTTAAGTTTGTCTACATTTTATTTCAATTCACTTCTATTCAACTTGATTTGTATGGCATCTATCACAATACAAAGGCACTTTTCAGATGCAGAGCATGACTCCGAAATAAAAAAGGAATAATAAGAGGCAGTGGCAAGTAAAAAAAAAAACCCTACTGGGAGGAAATCTTTAAGCCAAAGAGTGTAAAGGAAACTCTCCTCTCTGAAGAGGGAAGAAACATTGAGCAGGACCTGGCTTCCTGTTTAGAAACAGAAATATTGTCTTTAAACACAAATTTATAGCCCAACATTTCATCATACAATCATTTGTAGCATTATTTAAGTCACTGTGCTCATGAAATACGTTAACATTTGTTACTGTATTCTTTTTCTTCCAACAACTGTTAACAAGTTGTTGAATAGTGACGCAGCTGCAGTGCTGTTCTGTGCATCAACTGTTGCACTTAAATGCCTTGAAGTGGTTTAAAAGTCAATGAACGCTGAATTTTAAAACAGTGTTTCTGATATTTCTATTCCTTTTCAAGTTTTTAAATTTAAACATTAATAATGCTTTTGAAATGTTTTGAGATACGAGACACAGATCAGAGTCCATTCAGACTCAATGTCCCCTGCCTCCCTCGGGACATGGTTGAAGCTCTGCTGGGGATGGGAGTTAAATCTCCCTCTGACAGGGGCTTCTGCCAGATGTTCCCAGCAGACTCTCACAGAACGTTTGGGCCTCCCAGGTCTGTCTGGCATCCTCCCCCACCATCTGAGCCAACTCACCACCAGGTGGTGATCAGTTGACAGCTCTGCTCCTCTCTTCACCTGGGTGTCCAAGACATAAGGTCGCAAATCCAATGACAAGACTACAAAGTCGATCATCAAACTGCAGCCTAAAGTGTCCTGGTGCCAAGTGCACATATGGACACTCTTATGCTCTGTTTGTGATGGACAATCCATGACGAGCACAGAAGTCCAAAACAAAACACCACTCGGGTTCAGATCAGGGGAGCCTTCCTCCCAATCACGCTCCTCCAGGTCCCACTGTCATCGCCCACGTGAGCGTTGAAGTCCCCCAGCAGGATGAAGGAGTCCCTGGAAGGAGTGCTCTCCAACACTCCATCCAAGGACTACAAAAAGGGTGGGTGAACTGCTGTTCGGTGCATAAGCACAAACAGTCAGGACCCGCCCCCCACCCGAAGGCGCAGGGAGGCTACCCTTTCATCCACCGGGGTAAACCCCAATGTACAGGCACCAAGCTGAGGAGCAATAAGAATACCCACACGAGCTTGGTGCCTCTTACCTGGAGCAACTCCAGAGTGGAAGAGGGTCCAGCCCTTCTCAAGGATACTGGTTCCAGAGCCCAGGCTGTGTGTCGATTTGAGTCCAACTATATCTAGTCGGAACCGCTAAACCTCACACACCAGCTCAGGCTCCTTCCCCGCCAGAGATGTGACATTTCACGTCACTAGAGCTAGCTTCTGCAGCCAAGGATCGGACCTGATGGTAGCCTCTGGCTACCACCCACCTCGCTTCACAACTGACACCTATGGCCCCTCCCACAGGTGGTGCATCCATGGGAAGTGTAAAGTTAGTTAGATTTATTTGGAAGGGTTGCCAAGAGAAACTCTGACAGACATCTGACTTCTGAAACAATGTCTTCTGGACAGATCAGATCAAAACAGAGATGTTTGGCCTTAATGCTCAGTGTTATTTCAAGGTAAACACCTCTAAGCTGTTGTCATTCATGGCTGTGGAGGGGCGAGGATTTAGGGTTGATTTATTCCCACGGAGCCTGGACATATTCTCAAGGCAATTGAGTTGAATTTCAATGCAAAAACTTGAAACTGGGTTAATGAACCAAAGCAATGATCTAAACTATACCATTGCATCTTGATTGGAATAGCTAAAAGATAATAAAAAAAGAAAAGAAAAGTTTTCTGTGCATAAGCAAAATTCTGCAACCTCATTTAAGTTAAGCAGTGTTGTAAATAAGACTGGGCCAAAATTCATATGCAACAATGTGAGATACTGATAAAGCTGTACAGGAAATTACTATTTCAAAGTGCTGCAAAAGATGGATCCATAAATTGCTGAATGATGGAGGGTTAAATGAGCTATGAAAGAGCAAATGTATTTGATTTTGCTTACTTCACTGGTACACAGGGAAGCATGTTAATTTACTAGTAGGAAAACTTAAAACATTTTCATGCTTCTGATCTTAATTCCAGCATACAGCTCTCATGTTGCTCGTTCAGAGACAGAAACACAGATTTCAGGTCTGAGAATGATTCCCAATTGAGTGTTAAAGGGGAGCTATTATATCTCTTTTTCAACAAGTTAGAATGTGTCTATGCAACACATTCTCACTCCCTTACCGTCACATATTGACGCTTGGGCAACACCCCCGTGCGTCACAGATTGACGCGAAGGGTACCCTTTTTCGTCATTAATTGATGGGGTGTTTGTGGATGAGTTTTGGGGGTTGATGGTGGGGGTGGCTGGTGATAGGGCGGTGGGGGTTGGGGTGACTGGGGTGTGTGTGGGGGGTTAGGAAAAAGAGGTATGGGGGGGTAAAGATATGATGAACATTAGGCTGTAGGAAGGTTAGGGTGGGGGGTGGCGGGTGGGAAGTGGGGTGGGGGTGGGGTGGGGGGTGTTGGGGGGAAAATATGATGAGGGTTAGGCAGTAGGACAGTTAGGGTGGAGGATGCCCGATGCGTCAAAATGCGAAGGACGTGTGCGTCAAAAAAAATGCCGCGAAAGGGGTACCCGATGTGTCAACATGTGACGCGCAAGGCCAAAGCGTCAATATATGACGAGTTGGGAGTGAGACTGCGTTGGTCTATGGGCTATACCAAAGTTCTTTGCACAAGATCACTCACACATAAAGAGATCTCACCATCTCTGTCCTGATCCTTGTTGCTCTTTTCTGCAGTGTAATTAGTGGTGATAATTTATATTTGTAGTATGTGTTGCCTCAATAGTCTGCACAGAAGCTCAAATATGGTAAAACTAATGAACGGTCCAAATCACCAAATAACATGAATCTTCTTTTATTTACTTTTAATGATAATTTGTTTTATGCCAAACCAATTTTTTGTTTCGTCTGCAAATGATACTAATTTGAATTTTGTAGATACCTTACATATGTCACTAATCTAAAAAAAATAATTGTACTGGACCCAAAACTGACCCGAGGTTCACCGCAAGCAATGTCCAAGCATGTCAACATGAATTCTCATAAAATGTTTCCTGCCTCTTAAATAACTTATCCTTTAATGTTGCATTTGTTATTATTTAGCAATTTATCATAGTATTCTCTTCTGCTTACTCTTATAATGCTAGTTCATTTATTTACTTTTCATATTTGTCTTCTAGGTCCTTAGTTCTGTGTGTTATAAATTCTCTATATAATATATTTTCTTTTTTTTGGTAATGCCTTTGTCATCCATGGCTGGCTTCTTTTATTTTGTTTCCTGCTGACTTGGACAGTTTTCTGTCATATAGTGATTTAAACACTCTTAAGAATGTATCATATGCTTTATCAATAACACATCCATTATATACAACGTCCCAGTGTTAGTAAGTCTTAAATGCATTAGTGGTTTCTTCTGTTCTCACACATTTGTATTTTGGACTATCTGGCTTATTTTCCTTATAATTGCCGTCATATACAATAAAAACTGGTAGATGATTAAAATAAATACAATTGTAGTTGGACTAACTCGGGACTAATATTTAAATGTTTATGTATTAAACCTTTTTTTTTTTGTAAAAATGCTTTAAAATGAGCTGTCCGCTGGAACTACCTTTGTTTTTAGTTCATGAATTAGCTTAAATTAACTGAAACTCAGCTTCACTCTCTTTCTTTTTATAATCAAGACAGATGAAGTTCTTTATTGTCATAAAACAGCTCAACAATCCTATAAATGTTTGATTAAAAATAGATTCCCTGACACTCAGGGATTGCAGTTGTTATAATTCGGTTTAATCAGCTTAAAATCTGACATGAAGGCCACAGGAACGAAGTCTGCATAAACACTGAGACACCAAAACACGTCCCAGACATATGTTTTTGAGTTTGGGTTCTGCAAATAAACAAACAAAACTTGTTTGCATTTAAAAGTGTCTGCTTTCAGTCAACAGTGTATGACCTCAGATGATTCATTGCCATAATAACCATATCGATAAGTGAAAATAGTTTTCTTTCAGTTTCTAAGCAACATCTACTGCCACGGACGTGGGCACACACACACACACTCACACGCACACACGTGCGTCATTTCCTACGGTGAGACAAAGGGTCTGAGAGTCCGACTCAGTGCTGCTTTCCAGTTATCTTCAGTGTGGACTATTTCACATTGAAGACGGCTTCTGCGGTTTGTTTTAGCTTCAGATGAAACGTAAAGTGTTTTATTATTAAACTGAGTTGTATAATTTAGTGTGACAAGTGGCTTTTGGTGGAGTTGAGCTCATCGGGTTTTAAATCACAGGACAATTTGCACCGAAGAGACACGTCCACATGAAGACAGCGGAGAAGCTGGTGTTGAGAATGAAATGGGAGAACAACATATATTTGTGCTTTGTCTGATGCCAGAAGAATGCTGTCATCTCCTCAGATTTTTTTTCTCTGTGTGCTCACAGAAATCAGCGCACATCCGCGTCATTGCGCGCTTAGATAATCACCGGTCACCTGTTGGAGCTGTCCGATGCTTGGTGGGCTGTTTCATATTTTATTTTCAAAAGTGCAGATCGAGCTGAACAGCGCTTTACCAAATGCCCGATACGTTCTTCGATCTGTAAGATGTGCGCTGATCTGGAGCGCGTTTCTCACAATACATCGGTGAACTCGACCAGCTTGTGCGGCCGTGCGCTCTCGGCAAATGTCCGGAGGCTCCATAACGCTCTCAACCTGCTGCTAAGTGACCTGGAGAGGGAACAGTTCATCCACTGTCTCAATGTTTACCACGCCAAACGCAATGTCTTCGACCTGGTTCAAACCCTCAAAGTGATTCTCAACACGCAGAACAAGCGACAGCTGCTGCCAAAACTGCGCCTGGTCATCCCGAGGTCCGACCAGTTGCTGTTTGACCAGTACACGTCCGAAGGACTTTATCTGAAGACAGACTCACTTCCCAGAAATGATAATGCGGAGACTTTTGCAGATGAGAGTGATTCGACTCTCCAGGCATATGTTAGTTACATCCATGAGCACCCCTTCACAGCTGGATGTCCGGGCGGTTTTAGCAGCGCTACGGACCAGACTGTTTCCATGGCCCCGCTCTTCTGTGAGGACATTTTTGGAGATGTGCGCAAAGTCAGCCTGGTGCGCTCCAGGAGCCACGAGGGTCTGGGTTTCAGCATCCGGGGCGGCTCAGAGCATGGCGTGGGGATCTACGTGTCCTTAGTCGAGCCGGGGTCGGCGGCCGAGAGAGAAGGACTGATGGTTGGGGACCAGATAGTGTCTGCGAACGAGGTGATATTTGACAATGTCACTCACATAGAAGCGGTCAAGGTAGGATTTTAAGACCGTCTCCTCGTGTATGATTTTCCATGAGAGCAAAAAAAGTGTGTGAAAGCCTCTTTTATGAAAATATAGGGCATGTTTTATAGTGATGGAAACGTTGTGCAGGCTATTACCACAAAGCACTGAACCATGCTGCCCTAGAAAACATCAGTAGTTTGTAACAGCGCAGTGCAGCCTCTATTTAAGCCCTCTGGGGCAGGATGAAACTGCTCTGGCTTTCAATAATTATTCCATTTTACTTACTTCCTCACTTTCTTTGCTGCTACATTCAACACAAAGCTTTAGAGGCAGATGAAAGCCTTTCTCTCTTTGTCCCTCTGTTGCTCATGCTTTGAAAAAACAAAACAAAACAAAAAACAAAACATCATGCTATGTTTTAAAAGCTTCTTGCCACACGAACATCTGCAACGTATCAAGTAGCAATAATAATAATAATAATAATAATAATGATGATAATAATAATAATAATAATAATAATAATAATAATAATAATAATAATAATGAAAAGAAAAAGAAAAGTGTCATCCTGTGGATTGCTTTTCTACATTGATTTAACCTCAAATGTGAAATGATTTTCATATAAGTCACAATATCAAACAATTTCTCTTCACTTATTTTAACACACTTATTTAACACTGAATAACAAGAAAATATGTGAACTCACTTCAGTAGAAGCTAATTGGAGTCAGATGTTTACGCATCTGCAGCTAATTGAATGAAGTATGGTTTATAGTATGCCTTAACAAAAGACACTAAAACAATTTATGCTTGTTTCATCTGATGGTGTGAGGCGCTAGGAGGACTTCTCTGAAAACATATAATCTAGAGCAATTGTTCTGGATAAGGCTGGACAGGGATATGAAGTTATTAGTTTATTAGTCCACAGTTAGACTATAGATAGGCCTATTAGCATTCTATCCTTCCTAGAAGTTGACGCTCAGCCAGGATGACTCCAAAAGCACAACACAGAATCCTCAATGAAGTACGGGCTTGAAGATGTCACTGAAACTGGCAAACATCTCTGTACAGTAGCCTACCATATAGGATTCCTGGATCCTGACACTTTTCTTTTTAAAATTAATGACCTGTATCACTTTGAGATTGCTCAAATATAAAGTGCAATACAAATAAAACCTATTATTATTATTATTATTGTTGTTGTTAGGAGTCCAGCAGGATGTCTGTGGAAGAACATCATGGCAAAAGCTGCCACTTTCCAAAAGTGCAATCTGAAACATGACAGAGATAAAGGTTTTGTAGACTGAGTAATCAAAAAGTGAATACTTGAGTAAGATAATTCAGCACTAACTATGGCATAAAAAGGACACAATCTAGCAGCATGAAAAAAGATCATCCCAAATGGGAAGTGTGGTGGCAGGAGTTTGATTTTGACTGGCTTTACTGCCTCAGGCCTTGGACCATTTGCCAACATTTGGGGTAAAATTAAATTCCAAGTTTACCAAAATGTCCTGCAAAAGTGTCGACATCCCCACTTCTGGGTTGAAGTCAGTCAGGAAGCAGGTTTGATGCAGTTTCTTGACTGATCACTGCTGGCTGCAGAACAGAGCAAATCCCTGTTGACCTTCATGCTAAAATGTTCAAATTCATAGCAAAAATAAACATATTTACATTCTGGTACAAAAATGTTTTTGGTCTCTATCTAGATTTTACATTTGTGACAACTAAACCGGGGGTAGATTTTTTGCACCACATCAGGTAAATTTATATAAAACCACAAACTTTAAGGTGCCGGACCAATCAGATGGCTGGGCAGCATTTTATGGGACTGACAGGTGCAAGAACAGGGCCTTCTCATTTTAGCTATTTAGCAAAATTAAGTGTAACAGTTTTGACAGATTGGATGAAAATGAATATAAAATAACATTTTGACCTGGACTGATGTAAACTAAGCCGACTAAAATACCTAACTGGTGGGTTTGTTCCAGTTGTGGCCTCAGCGCTGTTGGTTCCACCTCTTTGCAGCATGGTGCAACAAAGGAAAAAGAGGCTTCAAAAGCACTCCAGACATCTTGCAAATATGTCTGAGCTGAAGCAATTCTTTTAAGAAGAATGGTAAAAAAAAATCCCCTTGAACAAACATTACCCAGAGTGACCAAAAGTACTAATTTGATCTTATTGCTACAAAAGAAGGTTTAACCAATTATGACGCCATAGTTTCACTTAATTTTTCATCCAGTGTTATGAATGTGCAGTATGTCATCATTACAGACACAAACATTTATAACAGCATTTGTCAGGTAGTACATAGACTGTTAGCGTGACATAGATGCACATCAGTTCAATTATTTGGACAGATTAGTGCAGATAACCTAAAGACTTCAAAGGGTTCACATACTTTTCATTGCCCACTGTATATTGATTTATAGAATTTTAAATAGGTTGCTTAACAGGATGTAAGTAATATAGGTTACTTGAGTACTGCAGATAGTGCGTTAGGTGATAGCACTCTCACTCATGCAGGGCTTTGCAGACCTGTCTTTCCAGTCTTCCCTGTGGCTTCCTCCAGTTACTCCAGGCAAAGTGAACAGGCTCCCCGTTCGAGCCATCATAGTGTCAGTGCCGGTCTTTTCCTTGTGTGTGTGTGCATAGGAGATCTATTTATGTAGCTACAGTTGAAACCAGAACTTTACATGTACTGTATAAAAAGAATCTACCTTTTTTCTTCATCGTCTCATTGAATCAGTCTAAACTTTCTCTGCTTTTGGTCAGTTAGGATTTCTAAAATTATTTCAATTTATATTTGATTTTATTTTCCTCATCCATCAAGTTTGGAAGGTTGTCCTGATCTTTGCAATGTTTTTGGGAAACCACATTTTCTCCTCATATCAGTGGTTTTGACTGTGTTCCATGGTGCATTCAGTGCCTTCAATGTCCTTTTATATCCCTTTACTGTTAAATTCTCTCCAATAATTAAGTCTAGCAGTTTCCTTGGCAACTCTTAGTTGCTCATGGCTCTCGACATATTGCAACCCCTAACATTCAACAGCTGATTTTTTATCTGGTTTTAATCAGAATCATTTTAATTTATGAGAGGTACCATTTACCTAGAGGCTTAATTCTGAATGTGACTGGTTAACTCTGTGACAGTCAGAGCTTGTATTTTGAAAGGCTGTGAGGATTTATGCAATATTTTATTTTTTCTATGATCCTATCTTTTCTATATCTGTAACTGGTTTTCCCAAAGACAGCATGAGTTTGTTTAACTTGATTTGTGGTATATCCTCTGTGTTCGTGAATATCCAGTTGTCTGTAAATTTGATTCTTTTGCATGGTGCTAAACTAAGCATGTGAGATTAAAAACAACAACAAAAGAAGAAGTAAAGGTCACAATCAGGAAAATTCCTCAGATGTTTGGTGTTTAAAATACACTGGTCAAACAATGTAGTCTCAAATTAGAATTTCACAGCAAAATTATGTTTCAAAACTTTAATATTAGAAATCAGTCATCACGGTAAACACGTGTAAGCAGCACGGCATTGATCACATTCGTTATGGCTTTGCCTCACCCACAAATACACAAATGTGCCTGCTGGTTTTTCTCCAAGGAAATAGCTGTTTTCTCTCTCCTTAGCCAGGCCAGACTGCAGCTTAAAAGCACTAATAGTCTTTGGCCTCAAATCCTTTACAGAAAAGCCATTCCTGCTCCCACTGTCCCTCTGATCTGCTCATAGTGTGTTACAGTGAAAACATCACACTGAGGTATATCAGGAGTGTGTAGCTCACAAATGATGAAGAAATCTTTTTGGTGAACGAACCACAATCTCTTACTGAAATGATCCTTTCACTTCACAGTTCAGGTGAGCTCACTTATTAATGAGACAATGAAAAGTGTTCGTTTTTCATCAAACAAATCTGCTGAATCAGTATCCACATGTTCCCCATAACTGGAGGGGAGGACATGGTTAAAGGACTTCATGTAAGTTGCCATAATCCGGTTTAACCAGTCCACAAGCAATGTTGATCTGTGGTTCCAGTTAAAACAACCAAAAAAATAAAAATGAAATGAAATGAAAACCAGCATTCATTTTCACTATTCAAAGGGAAACTTTTATAATGGGAAGAGTTTTAACAGAGGTTTGGTGTGTCTGTTAAAGCAACTGAGGTTGAGAAGCGACTAAACGATTATGAGCTGATTCACGAAACAATCACCTGTGCTTCAGCTCAGTGAGGCTGAAATGCAGTTAGAGCTCTGATCAAGTACAAACTAACCGCTTGAAATCATCTTTTTAATGACCTGATTCAAGTGATTCAGGAAAAGAACAGCTGTGTCCATCACTAGGCACAAACAGAATGAAGGGAGCGGCTGAGCAAATGCAACTGGAGTTAATCTAAAATTGAATCCACCAAATTTGTGACTATATCAACGGAAGTTGTAAGCAAAGGACACTTTTTATGAATAACCTTAACAAGAAGACCCATAAAAAGAGCTGCAACATAATCCAGAAACTGGTGGTCAGGTTGGCCACAGTTGGCTCTGTTAAACATATGAAGTAATAGTGGGACAGTATCTGGCCTGACTCTGCCTCAACAGGCTCAGCTTTGGCCTGATCATGTTTGAAACTCATGCGCTAAAAGGAACAAATTATTTCCATCAAGACACAGCTTTTAATTTGGCCATTTACCAATCTATTTGATCAGAGGACAAATCAACAGTGTGTGTTGTACCAGCAGTGCCTCTTGCTCCACACCCAGGTGTGCTGTTTCTCCAAAGGCCAAAACTGTCAGACAAGACTCTGTGAGTCGTTCACAGCAGTCCTGGAGTTTATTTAGGGTGACGATGCTGCTTATAAAAGAAATGTTGCAGTTCTGTCACCAAGACACTTTATACTTCAATTTAATTCAATTTATTTATACAGTGCATATTTACAAGTCATCTCTAGGCGCTTACTTCAGAGCCTTTTTCTTCCCCTTTTGGTAAAATGAATGACATTCAAGATCCACAAAGACGGCATGACATGGGCCCATTCAAAGACCACCAGTTTGCTAGCAAAGCTGGAGGAAACCAGGCTCAAGACCACAAGGTTTTTTTTCTAAATCATAATCAATATAAGTCTAATGACTGCACATCAGTAGGCCCACAGTTAAATATGATTATGAATTACAACATTCAATGCATGCATACATGCATCTTCAGCTCTGCAGTAATAATATGGGCCTGTGTGAGTGTTGTGGCTGTGTCCTAGATATTTTGTTGTCCCTTTTATTCTGATGAATGGCTTGAGCCTTGAGCAACATCTTATTTAAGAACATATACAATCATTCCTGGATGGGACAAGAACAGCCTGAACAGATTCATTTTTCTAGCAGCAAAGAAGATGCACTGCAATTTATCTTGTTTACACTGATGGAGACAGAGAACATTCTATGTATGTGCTCCATAAAGACTGAGCTGGGACCTCTGCTTGATTAACCATCAGAACTGGAAACTCTAGAATTGCCATGAAAGAATTTATTTAATAGGACCTAATCATACCAGTTATTATTTTACTCTGTCAACATAAAACAAATATGCCAGTATCATTCTGTTTTGAGAAAGGGTACGTTAAATCTGAATGGACAGTATGTTGAGTGAGAGATTTATATCAGCTAATACATCTGCTGCAAACGGGTTATGTTATTGTGTCAATATGGACCAAGATCTACAAGGAATATTTCCAGCACAAAATGCAGAATCCCAAACTTGCTCTGTAGGACTGAGTCCATATGGGTCGAGTGACCTCTAAAATCAGTTTGAGATCATTTTAGCTTTGTCACATGGATGTAATCATCCAATCTGGGCATCAAGGGATGAACATGTGTGCATCAGTGCTCGGCTACTATGTGGCGTTTCAGTGATGGTGGTACAAAGGGATTCTACAGTTTGACAAAAAAATACACTCCATTGTACTACAACCAGCATGAACCATTGAAACAGGGACGATTAGTCCCTACCCTCATGTTGTTTTTTGGTAAATTCTAATTATATCAACATTGCTCAACATCAACTGGGTCTAGAATTCTTTCAGAAGGCAGTGAATGCCCTGGATGATGCTGAAACTGTAGATTTTAAAATTGCCAAACTAAAGCAGGTATACAGTGAGGAATACATTTAATGAAAACAAGTTTGTTTGAGCTTTTAACTCATCACTATGTTGTGATTACCATGGTGAGTACGGTCGCAGGTTTTGCTACGACTTTATTACACATTTTTCACTCTGAGCTCAGCCACTCTCTTTGTCAGAGCTGTTACGTCTGTACTTCTCAGACTAGACATTCGCTTCATCTCTCACTATGTCTCTTCACGGACTCTCTTCCAGTTTTCTCTAGTTTCCATGAGTATATTGTATATAAGTGAAATAAAAATAAGAAACATACAAAGCAAAACTTGATGTTTTCATTTTGTGGAATACTTGATCAACTAGATGCCCACTAAACACACACTGCAGCTTGTTATACAACGATGACAGCAATGTACAGTAGGGATTTGTTTCTGTAAGATTTGTTTTTTATTTTGAATGATTTTATTATTATTTTGGTAATCTTAATAATATTATCAAAGACACATCATAAATAACACCTTTAAGCTTAGCTGCATTCAATGGTCTTTGACTAGTGCTTTTTCTTTGCTCAGAGTCTTGCTGGCTTATATACATTTTTTTCCCATCATGACCAGGGTTATGAAAAATTAAAACTTCCTAGGAGACTAATGGGGGATTGTAAAGCTACTTCTTTTATAAAAATAGGCCATACATTCCATCATATCCTCAATCATCCCTGCAAACACTTGGACATCCATCCTCATCTCGTATCTTATTATTCTGGATTTTCAGTTACAATATTGTTCATTAAACATTAGCATTCTTCTTTTTCAACCTTTTAAAATATCACATTTATCTTTGTCATTGATTTGATATTAGCAATGTTTGTCCAAGTCTTAATCATTAGAAAACCCTTTCTTCTTTTCTATATTTCCCGCTGGAAGTTTCCACATTAATTAATTTCTTTATGTATAAACAACGTTATCCTTTGATATGTGAATCCCACCTCATCTGCCATGTGTCCCTCAGTGCCATTCTCATGATCAATTCAGCTTTCTCAAGACACCCACTGCCCACAACTTGTTCTGAAACTCTACAGAGATGAATATCATTTCCAACTCTCTAAAACTCATCAGTATAACAGATCTACCAATAAATAATCTCTTACTTTTCCTTTTTGGGTCAAACTATTAAAAGCAGCAACAGAGTTAGAGCTAATGACGACTTAATCAGGCCGCACCCTGTTTAACGTTCTTCTTATTTTCCTTCAGCTGTTCCCTTTAGGGATCACCACAGCGAATCATTTGTCTCCATTCAGCCCTTTCCTCTGCGTCCTCTTCTTTCACACCAACTAACTTCACGTCTTCTTTGTCTACATCCATAAATCTCCTCTTTGATCTTCCTCTAGACCTCCTGCCTTGCAGTTCCAACCTCATCGTCCTTCTACAGAAATATTCACTATCTCCCCTCTGTACATGTCCAAACCATCTCAGTCTGTCCTCTCTGACTTTCTCTCCAGAACATCTAACATGTCCTGTCCCTCTGATGTCCTCATTCCTGGTCCAATCCATCTTCTGCTACCTCCAAATCTGCCTCCTGTCTTTACCTCATAGCCATATTCTGTAAACCATAGAACAACGGTCTCGCCACTGTCTTGTACACCTTTTCTTTCATTCTTGCACCCCATTTAGAATTGTAGGCCTAAAATAATGGTAATAATACAGGCAGTCTACCTTTAGTTATTTTACATACAAGCACATTAGAGCAAGTATGTCCACTCAAATGTTTCCAATTATCTTTAAGCCCAGTAAATACCTGCATATAATTTAAGGAGTTACTGTACTGATTTACACTTTACATTTCCTCTGGGGATTTATGCTAACAAGTGAGCAGCCAGAGTGCGCTACAAGTCTGTCGGTGGTCAAAATTCATGAAAATAGGCATTTTTCTACGATCAAATCCCAGTTAACCTACTCTGTGTATCTGGAGTTAGTTTTTAGTAAGGTGATCTGTATGCAGATTTACTTAAAGATTTAATGCTGATACTGTGTAATCTGAAAAAGCTATGTCATATATTTAGAGTCTAGATTTTTAAACATCTAAATTGTTTGGTCTACAACAATTGGTGGTGCAAAGCCAGCACCCTGACTGTTCACATTAGGTTACAGGAGATTGCACACAAAGAAGTACAAAAGGGCAAATGAGGAAACAAATGAGAAAAAGTTTGATGCTAACTTGAAGGTGATGGTGACAAATGCTGCAGAGTTGCTGCCAAGCAGCAAAGAAATTTGATGTTACACTATATAGCAGCAGTATGCCCAAACAGACCACTTATAATGCACAGTTTAAAACAAAATCAAAAACAAAAATCAAACAAATTGAAGGCTTCTGTGAGACTGAGCAGAGAGTGCCTGAATATGTGACTGAAAAAAGAAATGTCTGTCCATCACTGAAGCCATTAATCAGCTAAAGCCATGAAAAATACCGAATTTCAGAGTTTAAAGGTTAAGCTTAAAGCCAGTCTCAGCTGGTGCAGTTGGATGGTGCATTGCAGCAAACTGCCTTTGTGAAGTGAGACAAGTCTCACCAGTGGCGGATCTAGGATTTTTCTAAGTAAGGGGCCATAAAGGGTCCCCATATCTACCCAGGAACCGAGTCTTTATTTAATATTCTTGCACACTATCCCATTTTTAGGTAAGATGTACTGTGTAGTGATCCCGTCAGTTTTCCTGTAAACTGATTCCTAATCAATTATTTAAACTTGTTGGGGCACTACCCTTTTTAAAAGGGAAATAAATGTGTAATATTTTTTTTTTTTATCAATCTCTCATCTGAATGTCATTCTAACCCGTTAACACAAATAATGACCAATTTGAGTAAAATACAACTAAAAAGACTTAAGACTCACTTTAAACAACTATTTAGATAATTAATTCATAGGAGAAATTAAAATAAATAAATAAAAGAGAGACTGGGAGGGGATTTGGAACAGCAACAATAATAATATTAAAATTAAAAAGAAAAAGAGAAGAGAGAAGAGAGAGAAGAGGGAACAGCAGAAAATGAAGGAAAAACAAGAGAACAAGAGAAGGATTCTGGCTCTGCAGCAGTTTTTATGAACCGGCTGGACAAGCAAGTTGGTCATAATCAATCTTGAAGATCCTCTGTGGCACTGAATACACATATTGTCTATTAACCACAAAAGATCACCTTTTTTACCAGAAGAATAGGGAAGAATCAAAAATAAAAATAAATATCTGGCGAGGAGCTCACAGAGCTTTATGTAACAACAAAACTTAAAATGACGACATTCTTAAATACTCCTAAATAAAATATACTAAACTTAAGTAAATGACAGCAAAGACATCAAAAGCAAACCAATATATATGTGGACTCTCACACATCAAATCAGATTTCATTGTTTCATGTCTGAGCAAAGTCACATGAGTAGAGTGAAGATTTGACTCCGGCTTGTCCTGGGAAGGGAGGTAGTCTGGCAGACACTTTAAGTGAGGGCAAATGGATTTAGTTTACATTTACGTTCCCCAGGCCATAAAGCTTCAGAAATTCCTCCCAGATTGTTGCAGTCTCAGCTGGATGTTGCAGTCAAATTGTTCATCTGTCCCTGGAGGAGACAAAGTATGTCCTCAACCATCCTAAAGGTGGAAAATCCTCAGCAAGGGTCCTACAACTGTATATATATTTCACTGGTCCTACCTTGTTCACTGTATGTAATTGAATAAATAAATCCTTAGCAATTTTGAAATTAGTTTTACTGTGCATATACAAAATACACAGAGACCATCCTCCGACTTCAGAGAAAAAATATTGTATTTTCTATTCTATGTCATTGAATTATTTTACAAACATGAAATCAATGTCTTATGTATGCATAAAAAATAGTTCTTACTAAGACAAGATGAGATATGGTGCTCATTTTTCGTCCCAAAATATATCTTGAAGGATGGACATGAAAAGACAAGGAAAGGTCAAGTTAAAAAAAAGGCAAGATGCTGCAAAATATGCTAAGATCACTAACACAAGGACATAGACAGACGTGGAGCCTGGTAAGGAGACATTGTTAACCTAAACAAAATAAAAAGGTAAAAAAAGGGCCATTTCCTTATTCCAATATATGATACATTAATGAACAGGGCAAAATTATTTCAAGTAAGTCTTAACTCTAACCTTAAATGTAGAGAGGGAGTCTGCCTCCTGGACCAAGGTTGGGAGTTGATTCCATAATAGAGGAGCCTGATAGCTGAAAGCTCCTCCACCCTTTCTAGACCTACAGACTCTCGGAACAAAAGAGAAAAGACATGAGTATCTATCTTAGAACAGCAGTTGTTGCCGCACACTAATCCTGGAAGGGTTACAAGGACATTTCTTTGCAATCTGGAGTTCATCATTCCACAATGAGAACATTTATTCACATGTGGAAAAACATTCAAAACAGCACAGATGGGGATGTCCCGGCAAACTTACCCCAAGGTCACATTTTCCATTATAAGAGACATTACAAAAAGTACAAAGCCACATTTGGCAAAACCAAACACAGCAGATCAGCACAAACATCATACTTACTCTCAAGCATGGTGGTGGTAGGTGTCATGATTTATTTATTTATTTTGCTGCTCAGGATAAGAGAGGAATTCCTCTGTATACCAAAATATTATAGGGTCAAATTTGAGACTGTCTGTCTGACACCTGAAGTGTTGACACTGGGTCATGCAGCAGGAAAATGATCCCAAGAACAGCAGCAAACTTACAACAAAAAGCTGAAACAGAGAAGACTCAAGGGGTTGCGATGACCCAAAGCACATACGTCATTGACTGAAATGCTGTGGTGGGGCTGAAATAATGCTGCATAAATGAATGCACACAAACACCTGAAACAATGTACAATGAGTAATTATGAGGAGGCCAAAATTCCTCCATTATGATATGAGTGATATCTTCATACAGAAAAAGTTTACTTTAGGTCTTTTTTGCTACTGAGTGATGGAGAAAATATGTATGCATTTTAATGTAATTTACCAGATAATCGTTTCATGGCATGGCTTCTGTTGACTCTCTAATCCTTTACAGCTTGAGTGGTGTATTCAGTTTTTCTCTCACTACATCTGCATCTGGGACTAGTTTCGTTAACTCAATAATGGCTGTAATATGTTATGTGCTAGTGTTCTTCTGAGGTTTTATTCTATTTCAAGACCTGATTGTTCTGAAATGTAAAACCTTAGAATTGAAAGGGACTATAATTACTTATCGCATGACTACATGAACCAGTGACATTATTTGCAAAAGCATGTACTAATTAGTCAGAAATCATACATCTCAGATAGCCTTGCTTTACATCCTTTAAATCCTAATTTCTATGCAAAATATTCAGGATTTTTTTTAATGACAGCATTCAATATTTTCAAAAGAACTTGTCATCTGAAGAACTAAACAATTTAATCAGTGATGCTCCCTATTATGAAAGTATATCAGGGATTAAGATGGTTTGAATTTAATTTAATTTTCATATTGTGTGTGTGTGTGTTGCAGTGTATGCTGAAGGGGTCTGTTGTCTTTGCAAGCCTTCAGTTGATGAAGAGGCCACAGGAGCTACATCTGAAGGTTTCATGATGTCCTCCTGGTTTGTATTCTTCTATCTACATATTTTCACATGTGTTCTTGAATCTGGAAGCAATTGTGATATTTGGCTAGGAAGATGTACTCGAAACAATACTTTGATGATAGTTGAAGTGGCGCAATAAGTCATTTGGGATATATCTGGTCAATTTGACACATCTTGTTTCCATGTGAAAAGAGTCTTGTGGAGGACTCATGACACAATGTTTAAGTATTTTGATATAACCAATGTTAAAATGCAAAGAGATATATGTTTATTTCGACTAAAATTAGGTTAATATTGTTTGTGTAAAAACACATGCAACTAACAGGAAGTCCATTGGACGCGACCTGCTGTCAGCAATGTCGTCAGTTTGCTGATTTATTATTTCATTATATTTTCATAAAACGGATGTAATTCATAAAAACCCAGACATCTGGTGCCTGTTTTCCAAACATACCCTTATTTTTAAGCGAGAGGAGAGGGAAAACTCCATTACACTTTTACTGTAAAGCATACGTACTTTTATTGTGAAAGTACAAAAACGGAAGTGACACATAAATTACCGTTAATTTCACACTTGTGTCCCTCTGTCTAAAATCGATAAGTGATTGGCTTTCATTGTGGTTAACATATTTTCCCGAGTCTGTTGCCGTTCCCATTAAAGGTAAGCACGCGACCATGTCAAGTGGTTGAACTGAATTATTTCCCACCAAGTGTCGTCGATACCACCTACCGGTAGATTTGTACCGTTAGTCGCTGTTAGTGATGCCTTTGTTTTAACTACGTGATATTTTTGGTCAACCGCCGGCTGTAGCTAATGTTGAGCGTTTTTTTTAGACGCGTACCTGCCCGCGCTGTGAGTGACACCCGTCGGACGGCTGCTGCCGCTCTGTATGCTAGCCCACTGCTGATGTGGGAGCGCTGGACGGCAGCCAGCTGCTACGTGACATTTGGGAGAGCCGTTGAGAGTCAGACCTCCAGACATACTTCAGACATAATTGATCGTCCCTCGATGAGAAATGTCATGCGAGGTGAACGCAGTGAGCTGGTTTGGGCTCTCGTAGGAAAATAAAGTAGGCTACAAGGAAACCAGATGTGTGTGTGGTTTTTTTTGTTGTTGAATGTATTGACTTTATTTAGCCATAAAATTAATATAAAATTTTAAATGTATGTCCTCCAGCGGCCTTAAGATAGTGGAAAGTTCATAAGAGGTGACGCCATCCCTTTCAATGATGATATATTGGAGTGTCTCTTCCTTTAGCCCAAAATCTTTTTTTTTTAGGAATCGTGGAAACACATGAGTTGACAATCACATTATTGCTTTTTTTTTTGCTTTTTTTTTCTCGATTATCTGTTCTCGAGTACAGAACTTTAATTAAGGTGATTGATTTCACCTGCGCTTATCTACTGTTTAATGTCAAGCTGGATGTTTTGGAAAAATAAGTGTAGTATTGCCTAATGTCTCTACTTTCAACTGGTTCTTACATCGTGCTCTGAAGGTCAAAGTGTTGACGACAGTGGTTCAAAGTCATGTCCCAGATGGTTGAAGTAGTTGTACCTCAAGGGTCAATATTGGGTCCATTGTCATTTAGCCTGTACAAAAGTAATATTTGTTTTCTAGACAGTCAAATTTTCTATTTATTTATTTTGATTTTCAAGCCAAAAACATGTGTAACACATGCATTTTAAAGAGTTTGTACCTCTGAAATGCCTTGGTTTTACTGTCCAGACTCTAAATTGAGAATTTAAAAAAAAATCTATGATAGCAGGGAATCTGGCTGGAAAGTGTTTAAAAACATATATGAAGCTGTCTTCATTTTATCACAGGGATATCTTTTTAACTTCTTACTGCTGCCTTTACCTTGAAACCAGGAGATGTCATATCATGTCATGTGGAATAACCACTTCATTCACCTTTGTGAAACAGGAAGAGCGTTTTAGATGAGGTCACTCCTCACTATGCTTTTAATTGTGTTTTAACTAATCTTGCTTTTTGTTTGACTGATTTTGAATGAATGTTTTAGTTTTTTAAAACAAAAGTAACAATCATAAAAAAAAGAAAAAGTATGGCTATACTTTTATGTACGTCAGCTTGTTTCTGTGTCGTCTTTTTGACTGCCTATCATAGCAGACAAGTTTCACCACAAGCATTGCCATCAAAATAGTCATAACTACTTAGGTCTTAATAAATCGTGTCCTCTTCCTCATCACAACTACGACCAAAAAGTGTTATGTTTATCTTCACATTTACAGCATCCTTAGTGTTAGAGAGGGGATAATCTCTCAAGATAGTGTGAAAACCAGCCAACTACATGCTTGATTCATAAAGTGTCTGGATGATTTAGGTTTGTGTTGCTTATGTAGCAATGGAAGCTAAATAGTCAAATATCTTCTTGGTGTTCATTGATGATGGGAACTTTCAGCACATTATAGAACTGGGTCAATGATGCACCACTCTTTTCATCTGTTGATGGTTTTGTAAAATGTAGAAGAGTTAAAACATAAAAATAAGCTAATGAAGTTTTTACATATATACGTCGTTTATACACAACAGAATAAATTTTCATTTTTCACCTTTCCATCATAATATGGAGTGTCCATTCATATAATGTCATTTGAAGAGAATTTTGTCTTCTCAGGGGTTCGTCATGGCTTTGAAAAGAAGACGGGCGACATCCCCCTCTAGCAGTGTGAGTGGAGGAGATTTTGATGATAGCCAGGCTTCGTTAATGTCTTCTATTGGAAGAAAGAGGAGAAGGACCTCAAACATTCCAACTGTGGATCCTGTAATTTTACAAATTTTAGTTACTGATTTTCTTGTCTGAACTGTGGAGATTTCACTACCACAGAAAGTTGAAGTGGGCGATGTGGGGATGGGTGTGGATATTTTTCAGTTTTTAATCTTCGCCTTGCAGATTGCTGTATGTCACGAGCTGTATAACACAATCAGAGATTACAAGGATGACCAGGGCAGGATGCTGTGTGAGCTGTTCATCAGAGCACCCAAACGAAGGTGAGCAGAGGAATGACTGATAATTAGATATGTGCATATAAATATACCCTGCAATGCCTTTCATTTGTAGCAAGTCAAAAGCTGCATATACAACTGGCAATATGCAAGTTCTGTGTTTATTTACAGGAATCAACCAGACTATTACCATGTGGTGTCTCAGCCTATTGACATGATGAAGATCCAACAGAAATTAAAGATGGAGGAGTATGATGATGTCGAACAACTAACTAGTGACTTTCAGCTTTTATTCAACAATGCAAAAACGTATTATAAGGTAACATCATACTGTAGACTTTAAAATGAAATAAATGAATATGTTATTACAACTGTGAATTCAATTTATTGTGCTGAAATGTAGTCAGACAGTCCTGAATACAGGGCAGCCTGTAAGCTGTGGGACCTTTACCTGCGAACCAAGAATGAGTTTGTTCAACGAGGGGAATTTGATGAAGATGATGAAGACGGATATGATGCTCAAGATAATCCTGGAGGGTCCACAGAAGATGAGGTAACATTTAAGGGTTTATTATTACTCCTACTTTATTATTTTATAGCATGGACTTGCACGCAGGGAACAAAAAGACAACCACCAAAAGTTCTCAGTGCTGTGCTAAAGTACATGGACTGAAATGTCTGCACATTTTACATTTTCTGTAAGCCCTGCGATGATTTGATTTAAAAAAAACAAACAAAAAAAAACATTATCAGACTTTTTTTCTGTTGTGTATCTCTGTGTGAGGCTGACCGTCACACCAGAGGAGAAAACAGAAGGAAGGACAGTTTCTTTAGGCACAGCTCAATACCTGTATATTGAGACTGATTGAAATTACATTCAGTAAAGTAAATACAAAGCAAATTGATTAAAGCAAATGTTCTTACACCTTAGGTCCACCTGTATCTAGTTGCATCTACATACAGTATTGTACAGCTGTATGTATGGATCAGTGATGTATTTAATTGGTTAACCTATGCTGTGCCTACTTTTAAATGTCAGACTACACCGACCTGTTTGAAAGAAGTCTTTGAGCAGCTCCTTGATGCGGTTGTGTCTTACATGGAGCCGACTGGTCGCCTGGTCAGTGAGCTGTTCCAGAAGCTCCCCTCCAAAATGGTATACCCACCCTCAGTAAAACTTAAGAAATCCATCACGAGTTTGTTTTAATTTAGAGTAACTTCTTTATTTTTTTTATTTAGCAATATCCTGATTATTTTGCTGTCATTAAGGAGCCAATAGATCTGAAAACCATTGCTCAGAAGATCCAGGTAAAATTACAGTATGAAATACTGGTTTGGTGTTTGGTATATTTTTATTCAGCAAAATAAAATCAAATATTTTCTTTTAGTTGGGACACTACAGGAGTGTCAATGCCATGGCAAAAGACATAGATTTACTTGTGAAGAATGCCAAAACTTATAATGAGCCTGGATCACAGGTTTTTAAGGTTGGTGTGTAATTGAGACTATGACATTCGATAAAACATGTTGTTACTGGTAGTTGACTCACTTAGGACTTTATCGTGTTCCAGGATGCAAATACCATTAAAAAGATTTTTGCACAAAAGAAGTCTGAGATAGAGCATGGCGAGCCAATCAAGTCCAGCATTCGCATCAGGTACTGAAAACTCAACACCTGGGTTAATGCAAAGAGAAATTATGCTAACGGTCAGCACTCCACTCTTCTTTTCCTCTACTTCTTCCTGTCTTTGTAAGGAACAGAAGATCTGCCCAAGGGGACCGCCTCTCAGCTATAACTATGGCTCTTCAGTATGAAAGCGATGACGAGGGCATACTCTCTGGTACGTCCTTACATCATCAAGCAGACATGGACAACAATGTTGATCCTTATGGTGTGCTGAAATTGTTTGACCTGCATGGTGTGTCACTGCCTGCATATAACTAATAAATAAGAGATAACTCTTTCTGCATTTACCAGGGTCTGTCCACTATGATGAAGGTGAATCCGAGGCTGAGAGTATGACGTCTAACATGGACATGAGTAATCCCATCTTTCAGCTTTATGAAGCTGTGCGAGGTCCCAGGAATAACCAGGGCCAGCTGATTTCTGAGCCTTTCTTGCAGCTGCCCTCTAGGAAAGACTACCCAGACTACTACCACCAGATTAGTCAGCCCATCTGCCTACATCAGATCAAGTATGGCAGAACTAATACTGACTTAATTTTAGGCTATGAAAATTAAATTCTCAATAATTGATATTTATATTTGTTTTCATTGTGTTTTCAGTTTGCATTTATGTATTTGTTTTATTTCCATTTCTGATGAGGAGTAACAAAAGATGCTTTGAATTCAGTAATGGATAATGGTTTACTTAAAAAAACAACAGCAACAATATTTTCATCAGGGATTTTGTTCAGTAAAAATATAAACTTTTAAACTTTTCCACGCTAAAAGCCATTGGAACATACAAATACCATTCTGTGTGAGTTTTTTTGTTTGTTTTCTCCATTTTCAAGTCTATTTTCAGTAGTTTAGTTGATTTTGCTTCACCAATGTTCTGTCTTTTTTTATTTTCTGTGGGAAAATCCTGCATCACACACATTCACTGTACAGTGCAGTATTTCTGTGTCCCCTTCTCAAATGTGAGAGCCCATAATTCCCCACAGGAACAAGATGAAGAATAACGAGTACGAGAGTGTTGAGCAAATTGACTCAGATCTGACGCTGATGTTTGAAAATGCTAAACGCTATAATGTCCCTCACTCCTCCATCTACAAGCGCGCACTCAAACTTCAGCACATTCAGCAGGTCAGTTCCCAGTGCTTTCTTGTTGTACTCATGCAACTATGTTGGCCTTATTGAGACATTTGCTGAGAATCTTTGAAAATATCTGAGTTTTAAATTTCTATTGGCTATCTACTGTAATCATCCAGGTGAAGAGAAAGGAACTTTTACAGAGAGATGATGATGATGGTGACAGCATGCTCTCTTCTGCTACATCTGACACCAGTAGCACAAAGAGAAAAAGGTGCATTCTTGAAATATTCCTCACGTCTCTGAAATTTTTTTTTTTTTGTGAAAGGAGACTCTGAGTGACAATTCTTTCCTGGTTTTCCTGTTGTTCTCAGTCACAAGAAGAATACAAAGAAAAACCGAATGAAGGCTCTCTTAGCAGCTGTGACTGAGGCACGAGAAGCTGCCACCGGTCGTAGACTCTGTGACCTCTTCATGGTGAAGCCGTCAAAGAAGGACTATCCTGATTACTACAAGGTTATCTTGGAGCCAATGGACCTCAGGGCCATTGAGCACAACATTCGTTTCGACAAGTACATGACTGAAGATTCAATGATCGAAGACATGAAGCTGATGTTCCGCAATGCACGACACTACAATGAGGAAGGCTCACAGGTAGGATTCTGTTTGTTATTGTCTACTTTTTAGTGAGGCTTTTGAGCATTTCCAGTCCCTCATTTCTTTATGTTTCTGAAAGTGCTTTAAAAGTGAAAATTCCTTTCCTCTTGTTAAGGATGAGCTCACCCATGAGTTTTAGTGTGAACAGTGTGACAGAGACACAAGTCTTCATGTTCAAAATAACAAAACAAAACATAGATTTCACTTATAGTTAATTCTACCTGTAAAAAAGGATTTTTGTATGAAGATGATCTCCTTTTGAGAAACCTCTTTGTTTCTTCTGGAGGTTTACAACGATGCAGACATTCTTGAGAAGATCATGGAAGACAGACGCAGGGATCTTGGACCAGCAACTGATGATGATGACATGATGTCCCCAAAATTAAAGATAAGTATGTTGCTCAGTCAGGCAGTCTAGCTTCACTGAACATATAGAAATATATTCTAGTTTATCAGTCTTTTTTATCAAGAATCGCACACAAGTGTTTTGTTTCATTTCAGGAAAAAACACCATTAATCTGAAGAAGTCAAAGTACTTAACGCCCTTACAGCAGAAATTAAATGAGCTTTATGAAGCTGTTAAGAACTACACAGATAAGCGGGGCCGTCGGCTGAGCACGATCTTCCTGCGACTTCCATCTCGAGCTGAGCTACCCGATTACTACATCGCTATCAAGAAACCGGTGGACATGGAGAAGATCAAGAGCCACATGCTGGCTAATAAGTACCAGGATGTGGACGCACTGGTGGAGGATTTTGTGCTTATGTTCAATAATGCCTGCACCTATAATGAGCCCGAGTCGCTGATTTACCGCGACGCTCTGTTACTGCACAGAGTGCTTTTAGAGACGAGGCGTGACCTGGAGGGAGGAGAGGACGCTCATGTGCCTGACGTGCCCCGCCTCATCCAAGAACTTGTCCGCAGTCTGTTTGTTTCTGTCCTTGGTCACCAAGATGACGAGGGACGTTGCTACAGCGATTCACTTGCTGAAATCCCTGCCGCTGATCCAGCTAATCCTGAGAAGCCGCCACTCAATTTTGACATTATCAGGAAAAATGTGGACCGAGGGGGCTACAAAAGATTGGATGTATTTCAGGACCACATGTTTGAAGTTCTGGAAAAGGCCAGACGGTTAAATAGGTGAGGTATTGTTGATTTATTATCATACAAAACCAAATCACTGTCAATGTAGTAATTCTAAGGTTGTGTTGCACCGCACATTCATTATAGGACAGATTCAGAGATCTTTGAAGATGCAGTGGAGCTGCAGCAGTTCTTCATTCGGATCAGAGATGAGCTGTGTAAGAACGGAGAGATCTTGATGTCTCCTGCCCTCAGCTACACCTCTAAACATCTGCATAATGATGTGGAAAAGGAGAAGAAAGGAAAACTTCCCAAAGAGTTTGAGGA
>JBAMYA010000020.1:964450-984750 GCA_037176975.1 Arrhamphus sclerolepis
TCAGAAAATATATACACATATATATATATATATATATATATATATATATATTAAAATTAACAGTATATAAAAAGTGCAACTGTGTATTACCATGTATTCTCCAAGTATGTTTAATAAAATGTCCTTATTTCTCAGAGGCAGAGAAGAGAGAGGACCCTGTTGGAGGTTCATGGCAAGTTCAGCGTACATACAGTCAGGACTGCAGCTTCAAGGATAGTATGTACCATGTGGGCGATTATGTATATGTGGAGCCTGCAGAGCCTAACCTCCAGCCACATATTATTTACATTGAACGCCTTTGGCAAGATGAAACTGGTCAGTCCCTAAGTCAAATTATCATAATTTCAAAATAAAGTGAATGCACCATATTTCTGCCAGTTTTAAAGCATTCTAACGCTTACTGATGAATGAGTTAATGAAGTGCATTTGATTAATAGCTCTGCTACTTATCCTATTATGTCCTATGAAAGCAGGTTGTGTTTAGTTCTTCACACACTGTATCTGCATTTTGATAGTTTTTGTTTTATAATAATAATAATAATATAATATTTTGTTGTTCATATAGGGTAGGAGTTCAGGCTTAATGAAGATGAGAGATTTTTGTTTGAATATGAGACTAGAATTTAAAAAGGGTTTTCTTTCCTTTTCAAAGGACTATAAATACATGTTATCTGTATATATTATTTAATCCAGTCAGTTTTTCCCACCTCTAACACATACAGGGGAGAAGTGGCTTTATGGCTGCTGGTTCTACAGGCCGAATGAAACATTTCATCTGGCCACAAGAAAATTTTTGGAGAAAGAAGTTTTTAAGAGCGACTACTACAACAAAGCACCTGTCAGCAAGATTCTGGGCAAATGTGTAGTTATGTTTGTGAAGGTACACCTATATTTATGAGGTAATGTTATTGATAATGACCTCTGTGACTGTGTTGTCAGTGTTAACTAAGTATATTTGGAATTCAAGGAGTACTTCAAGCTTTACCCAGAAGGATTCAGGGCAGAGGATGTCTACGTCTGTGAGTCTCGCTACTCTGCAAAGTCGAAGTCCTTCAAGAAGATCAAGATGTGGACGATGCCCCTGAGCTCCGTTCGGTTTGTTCCCAGAGAAGTTCCCTTACCTGTAGTACGCGTGGCTTCCATATTTGCCAGTAAACAAGAAGAGAAGCCACCAGAGATTGTTGATGAGAGCAACATGACAGATGTTATTATAGACAAGGTAAAAGGAAAGAAAAAGCACCACTTTTTTATTTCTGTGAAAAATGACAGTGTATACATACCTAGCTCTAGGAAACAAATTTGTGTCTGCAGGAAAGGGAGGATGTCCCATTGGATATGGCCAATGGGGAGTCAGGGTGTCAGTACTATGAGCAGCTTTATTACAATAATCTGTGGCTTAAAGTGGGAGATTGTGTCTACATTGGGTCTCATGGACTGGTGCGCCACAGAGTGGGCAGGTATAGTAAATGTTCATTTGCTACCTTTACAAAATTCTAATTTCTTAATTAATTTTATAATATATCCTATAGAGTTTACAAAATTCACATTTTAATTCAATCTTCAAGAGATATTACCACTGGATGTATGTGACTTACTTCCCAGCATGAATAATCACATAGACTTTGTCTGGTTGCCTGGATGGAAGATGCAGATTACAGCGAGCAAGGACCAGTTGCACAACAGCGAGCGCTGTAGTCTTGTTCCAGTTACGAGCCTCATTTTGAATGTTTCCAATGGATCTGATTTTGTTTTGATATCTCCAGAATTGAGAAAATGTGGATCCGTGATGGAGCAGGGTACTTCTTTGGTCCCATCTTTATCCATCCTGAAGAAACAGAGCATGAACCGACTAAGATGTTCTACAAGAAGGAAGTGTTCCTTAGCAACCTAGAGGAGACTTGTCCCATGACCTGCATTATAGGTGCCCTTTTTTCTGTGCAGTGGGTTAAAGTCAACTTTTTTGTTTCTTCAAAAAAAAAAACAAAAAAAACCCATCATGCTATGGCACACAGTGTCTCAAAGCCATACAGCAGTAATACTTATAATAATTAGCTGAATTGATTCTCACAGGAAAGTGCGTTGTGGCATCCTTCAAAGAATACTTGTCATGTCGGCCCACTGAAGTACCTGAAGAAAATGTTCTTCTGTGTGAGAGTCGCTACATTGAGAGTGAAAAGCAGATGAAGAAGTTCAAGGGTCTTAAGCGTTTTTCACTTTCAGGGAAGGTTGTGGAGGATGAAATCTACTATTTTAGGTGAGTGAATAAAACATTTATGTCAGTGTTTGTAGGGAGAAAAAAATGCTGAGACTCAAAGTTTCTAAGTACTTCGACAGTGAATGCCCTGACACAGTTCTCTCAGAGATAATGTCTCCACATTGGCTAATTTGTCATTCCTCTTCAGTTGTGGCTGGTTTGATATTGTTAGTGTGAAATACAATTATTTATAAATTAGTTCCTTTTATTGATTTTTTTTTTTTTCTTTTTTACAGGAAACTCCTTGTTCCACAGAAAGAACCATCTCCCCTGTTAGACAGGAAAATTGAGGAGCTGGAGGCCAAGTTTGCTGATATGACAGATGAAGAGCTAGAGGATCTTGGGGATGATGATGGCGACATGGGGGATCAGTCTCTTCCTCAGATGCAGTCCTCTATCTCCAGTGACATGGATATCATGCCGTACACACCTCCACAGGTCAGGGTGAAAGTTTTGAATTATAAAATAGTTAACTCTTGTCAGTGCTGTAGTATTTCCATCTGGATTTCTCCTGTTGTTATAGTCGACCCCTAAAACCATGAAGGGGCTCTCAAAGAAGGAAGGCTCAAAGCGGAAGATCAACATGAGTGGCTACATCCTGTTCAGCAGCGAGATGCGAGCAGTCATCAAGGCACAGCACCCAGACTTCTCCTTTGGGGAACTGAGCCGTCTTGTTGGCACAGAATGGAGAAACCTGGAGAGCTCCAGGAAAGCAGAGTATGAAGGTAAGTGTCTTATTGATTATATTAATTTTCAACACAGAGTTACTTATCTAGTTACTTGTGCTTCAAAAACACATTCTTACTCTGTTGCAGAGCGAGCAGCCAAAGTGGCAGAGCACCAGGAACGTGAGAGGACCCATCATCAGACGTCCCCTAGAGCAGGTACCCCTGTAGGGGCACTGATGGGGGTGGTGCCTCCCCCAGCCCCCATGGGGATGCTAAATCCCAGCATGACGCCTGTGTCAGGTAACCCCTCATAGATACAGATGGATCCCCAGTGTACACTAGAAGGCTGGAATAAGAAGCTGAACTGCTAGAGTTACTCACATTTTAGGTGTCCATGTCAAGACCATGTCAACCTTTTGTCATTGACGTTTTTTATTTCTGCTAAAATGATCTTACTTCATTCATAAGCCCAAATGATAAATGGTGTACAACATGCATTATTTCACAAACATATCATAGTAAAATCCAAATGAATTGAAATTACATCTCTTAACAGTAATCTCACTGTTATTTAAAACAAGAGCAAGAAAGGAAAGCCTGTTTTACACCATTTGAAGAGTAGTACTAACTAGTTAGGTCAGTCTGGAAGTATTTGGACAATGATAGCTTATTTAATTTTGACTTTATACATCACCACAATGGATGTGAAATAAAACAAACAATAAAGATGTGATCAAAGTGTAGCCTTTCAGTTTTAACTTAAGAGGTTTCACAAAAATATGGCATTTACCATTTAGGAGTTACAGCCATTGTAAGCAAAGTGTTTAGACATTTGCCTGAAATCAACTTAAATTGCCAGGTGTGCTCCATTCCCTTATTACTTCAAGGTAAATGAAATGGATAAAAAGTCTGGACTTGATATCAGCTATCAAGTTGGCACTTGGCAGCTGTTTGACTGGAGCTACCATTATTAAAGCAACACAACAGAACTTAAAAAGCTCCCCCAAAAAAGTTTCTAAAATTATTTTAGCCGTAGTTTTGACTTATAACGAGACAAATCACTCTGACGCCACCACCTGGTCCATGGCGTTAAAATATATTAGGATATGTAAGATTGAGTCTAACTTTATTTGGGTCAAGCTAGCAGAGTTGCCAGATTCCCAGAGAAACCTACGATCAGACAAGCCACTTCTCTACATCTTTCCTGTTTTTATCATTGATAAGTCTCCAACTACAATTGCAGAAAAGTGAAATACGTGCACAAGTACAACAGCGAAGCAGACTACCAATGTTTGTAAGCAAATTAACAGAAAGACAAGCAAGTTAAACTTGCTTATAATAATCCAACATGGCAACCATGGTCACAGAGTTTACTATGTGGAATTATTCAAATGCTAACTATAAGATGAAGCTATCTAACATACATGATCACAACAAAAATCATGCCAGAGGCAGTGAAGGAAGAGAGTAGGCAATAAAAACGGGGCGCGATCAGCAAAATCCTGTACACAAGTCAATACTGGACTGGCATAAACTCGCTGGCATGAGCCAAGATTGGAGGGCTCCGAGTCGGATACTGTCCTAATCTTGCAACTATTGGATCAGTAAGTCAGATTCTTTTGCTTTTCATGTCCTGGGCATTTCAGTTTGGTTGATATTAGGCTGCATTACTAAAGTTATTTGTTCATTCACTGGTTCATAGTTTTATTTTTTAATAGAGGCCAGGAGATGAGGCAACAATATTTATGATTGCAACAGACAATGGCCCTTTTCAACCAGAGAGGGTGCTATAGAGTACAATCTGATGTGGAGTTTTTTAAGTCCAAAGAGATGTTATAGCAAGTGAAGGCCGTCATTAGGCTAACAGGAACAACATGAATGTGTAAGAGAGGTGTGGTCAAAATTAACAATTTAGCTAATTCTTAAGAAGAAAGAAATCACTTGTGAGCTCAACAACATCAAAAGCTCACACAAGACAACTAAAGTAGATGATCACAAAACCAAGGACATGATCGCATTGATCACCTCCTGGTTGTTTTATTTCAAATCCATTGTGGTGATGCATGAAGGAAAAACTATAAAAACTCTGTCAAATGCTTCTGGGCTTAACTGTAGGTAATGACTCACTGTTGTAGTGCATGTGTGCTGAATTGTTTCTACTGAGCATGTATATGGGCTTTGTTCACAATCATTACCATCATTAATATCTGGTCTTTAAAATATGTCAACCTGCATATCATCATATTAATGCATGTTTAGTAGTGACTGCATGTTTGACTGATGCATGTTGGTTTGTGTTACTACTGTTCCTCTCTAAGAAGGTATGATGGGTGCATTTAGATCAGCTATGATGCCCCCGCATGGCCGTAATGAAGGCCTGTTTAGTATGACTGGCATTCCACCACATCCTGTGGGGATACCTCATTTTCCCCAACATCTCCTGCCCTTTATGCCTGGGCTCCATGGAATGCCATCCTTTGGTAAGAGTGCTGTCATAGCCACCCCACTTGTTACGCGGTTGCATCCTGTCTACCAATCTGACCTACTGGAGGGGCTACCTGTATCACTAGGCTAAGATCCTTATGTTTATGATTAGTTCGTTGAGAATATGTAGTCTCAACTGGGACTTTGGCATTTGTTCAGCTCATTACCAGTCAGTTTGATGGTAATGTTTCTGACAAAACTTTACTGCTTTCACTGAAAGAAAACAGTAAATGCTAACTTTTAAACTTTTAACAACATTGTAAATAAAGCTGGGATTACTTTTTATAAGTACCATGTGTAATATAAACCAGCAGCAACAGCTGCACATTTTGTTAATAATGTGATATTAAATTTCCTTACAGGTGTCAGTTGCTTGGGAGGTGGCTCTGCAACAGGAAACATTCATGGATCCCAGGTAATATGTTGAAGTTCTGTGAGTAAGTAGTAATCACACACTATGTCAGATACATGTTACAGCCCTTACGGAGATGCACGTTGTGTTTGTAGATGGCTATGAGACACTTGTTAAATGTTATGATATTAACTGGCTTCAAAGCATTCTAAGTAATTACTGTTTGCAAACAATGCAGTAAAACTTAGTTTTGTATGAGTCTGTTTTATTTTTATAGGACTGTTCAGCTTAATATTCCTTAATGTTTAGACAAACTACTTAGTTGCTTCGACATGTTAGTTATTTGGGGTTTCAAACATTTCAAACCACCTAACTTCATTGTCAACAGAAAATATACAGTTACTATAATATATATGTATATGTATTTTTTAAACCACATTCAAACAGGTTTCATTCTGTGGTTTGGCATATTTTGTAAATGCAATGTAAAGGTAGTTATAATTATCAAATACTGTATGAATTCTAGTCTAAATCAGTGAAATATTAATTGTTCTCATGATGGTTTTTATTAGATGGCTTTGATGGGGTCAGGGCAGCAGGCTCCACCACCATACCCAGGACAGACTGGACAACCTGCTCTGCAGCAGCCCTCCACACCAGTGTTTGTGTCTCCACCAGCCAAGCCTCAACGGCTGCTTCACTCCGAGGCATACCTCAGATACATTGAGGGCCTTAATCCTGAATCCTCCACTGTCAGCAAGTGGGACCATTCTCTCAAAGGTGTTTTTTTTTTTCCCTTTTTTTTTGGGTGGGTGGGAGGATTGACATTACAGCTACATAAAATGGTGGTGACAAAAGCTAATAAAGTATTTCCACATGCTCACTTATTTGTTTGACATCACTTATCTCTGACCACTGATAGCATCTTAATTTGAATATTGAGATACATATTTAAACTTCTTCTATTTGAAACTTTTTAAGGTGACGGCAGATGCACTGAAATCATTGTCTTTTGTTAATAAAATGATATGTTTTTGTTTTTGCTCTTTTAGTCCAGAAACAAGATGTGCGTCTAACAAAAGAGCAAGAAAGTAGGCTACCAACGCACTGGTTGAAGAGTAAGGGGGCCCACAAGACCATGGCAGATGCACTTTGGCGGCTCCGAGACCTGATGCTGCGAGATACCCTAAACATACGTCAGATGCACAACCTGTAGTGCGCTCATGTTCCGAGCTTCAATTCTCAAACCGTGTAACAGGAAGAAGTTTAAGCTCACTAAAAGTCTTCATTTTATGTTGTTAAAAAAAAAAAATTGTATTCATTCAGTGTGCTTTCTGTGTTGAAACAGTTCTTTTTTGTTTTTAAGTGTCAGATATATTGTTCTAAGTGCATTGTTATTACTAGACTGCCTGCTTGTGATGAAGGCCTTCATCGGTTCACAATTAAAAACGTGAAGAATTGAGTTTGGTTGTATTACTTTACCTAGTGTTTGTTGAAAACAAATATGACAGTCCACAAAGAGGCTACGTTACTTTAATGTACTGGACATGATCCAAATTGTTGCTGGTGATTTTATTTTATTCTATTTTTTTGACATCTGGAGGATCTAAAAGAGTTGTTTTGACTTTGGACAGCTAAAGCAGTTTTTGAAATAAAATACTTGGTTGTCTCTAAATTGTATCAATGTCATGTATGTAGTGTGAATGGTCACATGATCAGGCCTCTTTACTTCCTAGCTGCACCTCTGGAAGGATATGTCTGCCTCAAACTTCTCTAGAAGGAAATAAGTAAAATACCTTAACAGATATAACAAACGTTATGCACATACATTTTTAAAAGGTCTACTATTGGTGTACAGTTTGGATTATACACCTACATACATATTTTAATTATAAATAATTTTAATTATAAAATGTCACCATGACAGCAATTATTGTTGCTAACATAACACATACTCATAATGTGTCATAATGGCTGTCTATTCTACTTTTCTATACAGCTTAAAACTATCAGAAGTTATGGATTTTCTAGACTTAAAAGAACCCCAAAGTGAGGTGTGCTACATTACAGTTATTTCTGCAGCTGAAAAAGATGCATTTGAGAATTTTAAATTTTATATGGCCAGATTGAAGAATTTGTGTGAATTTAGGCTATGTGGTTACCCACCAGCAACAACTGTTACCGAGTACAAAACCTACATGAAAAACAAAACACATTATGTGTAAGGTCTAAGGATTGAAATGCATGCACTTATTTTGCAGGGGGAAATTTGGGATTAATAACCATTAGCTGGGATGATGAACAAAGTTTTCCAACATAAACACAGACCTTTATATAAATGTCATAAATGAATAATGTCCTACTGAGCTCCAGGCCAGCAGGTGAGGGGCGTGTTTCCGGCTTTGGCATGGCATGTGCGCCTGCGCCATAGTCAGACCGCGCAGTTCTTTTTGCTCCAGACAGAGAGCCGTTTGAAAGCGGAGAGACACGTCTGGACCGACCCTAAGTGAACAAATACTAACGGTAAGACAGCCCTTTTAGAGTTACATCTGTTTGTACTGGACCCAACGTCTCAAATGAGTGATTGGGAGTCTGTGAGTGCATACGTATAGATCGTGAATAGGCTAACTTTATGGTTAGCGGGCTAGCGCTAACATTAGCAGCATGATTTAGTGGTGACCGGCTGCTGGACCTGTCTATTCACTGGAATTGCGATCATTAATGCTTTTAATAATGATGTGCCCTTTTATTTTATTTTGGATTGGATGCAGTGGAGCAGTAAATATACCCCGTTAGCTGTAGTGATTATATAGTATCCACCATTTAACAACATACCGCCGCCATGTGCTTGCATTAAACTTAACGCTATAAACTGATCTGGGGTCAGAGAGGCAAAAGAACAAAACTATCTTGATCAGCTTCCTGCTGGTTTAATATAATGCATGACAGATTATCTGAGGAACTAAAAACTTTATGGGAAAGGTTGAGCTGACTTAGACCAGAGAAACACACATCCTGATAATATCAATAAACACACAGAACAACCAAATACTGCATAACCTTTCCTTAAACCATTTGTTCTGTTAAGGTATTGGGGGACATCTGTGTGCTATTTCTAGATACATTATTTATATATTTCGTTGGGATTATGTAATGCAGCTCCTTTTTTTAAAGTATAAATAAAAAAGTAGAAGGCAGGATCTCTATAACACATACACCCGGGCCTCTGAACTTAAATAGTCCCATGGCCTCAGGAACACCTCTGAAAACTGTTATCTGTGAGAACAGTTCAGCAGTCCATCCAAAAAGCCACGATAAAACTATCATACAGTGACACAAAAAAACACTGCATTCACTAACACTGAGCTAATTTAAGATGGACTGAGGTGAAGTCAAGAGCTGTGGATTTTCTTTTTAATAAATACTATATTTCCTTCAAATAAAGGAATATGTATGTACTGATTTTTGAGAGGCATACTGCCCCATCTATATCTTTTTCTGTAGAGATCTTGCTTATTTCAGCAACACTTAAAGCGGATGCTGCACATGTTAAAACTACAAATCTCTGTGGTAAAAGAACCCAGGAGTTTATTTAGACTATGTTTGCTTTATAAGCCACATTGTCAATTTCCAATACAGTTCTCATTTTGTAAAAATTTGGTTCATAACTGCAAATATGTTTCATGAGACATCTGATGAAATGCATGTGCATTAAATAATTTTTAGCATATTTCTTTTGTGTCAGTAATGGATAGAATGGATTTTGATGTGGGGAATTTGATTGAGGTAGGATATATGCAGTTCGGAATGGTAGCAATCACAACTGTGTTATTGGAAACGTGTTATCACCAACTGCCACCACCTCATTAATGTTTTCTGCTGGTGTTCTGCTGGCTTTGTGCATACCTGCTGAGAGGTGCATCATAACACTTATGTACAGAGGCCCTGAAGTGCAAAACACAACGACAAAAGAGAAAACGCAACATTAACCAAAGCAGAAAAGGTAGTTACCCTCGGGCGACATGAATCATTGCTGATTGGATGAAAGAAATGTCTATAATTTGAACCTGAAAGACGCCACTTCTAGGCATAAGGTGACTAAATACAGTCATTGGGTGAACCCTGTCATCGTTTCATCTCACCTCACAGTCCAAGGATCACACAATCTTTACTTAATAAAAAGTTCGTTTCAAGTTTAGCTAAACTCTGAAAGTTTAGAGCTCGTAACCCTGCACAAGTCCGTTGATCACTGCTGTAATTTGGCACCCGCTCCCTTCAGCATTCAGAAGTGTAACATTTTGTTTCAAAAGTGGTGGTACGATCATCATGTGATGGCTCTACACCAATCAGAGACCTGCCTCTTGTAAACAGAAAAGAAAGATGGCTAAACTTTCAGAGTTTAGCTAGAAACAAACTTTTTATTAAAGTAAAGATTGTGTGATCCTCAGACTGTGGAGAGATGAAACGCCAACAGGGTTCACCCAATGAATGTATATATTCACCTTACGCCTTGAAGTGGCGTCTTTCAGGTTAAAATTATAGATATTTCTTTCATCCAATCAGCAATGATTCGTGTTGCCTGAGGGTATCTACTTGCTTCATGCATTTTGTGTTGACTTTTTCTATTTTCAGTATCATTTTCCACTAAAGGTGTTTACATTATTTGCATATTTGTTTCGTTCTGGGTCTTTTTTTTTGGTTTTATTAAGCTTTTGGAAATGGCTCAACTTTCCTCTTATTCATTAATTTACTTGCTGTCTGATTTTCCCTACAGTTGTGAGCATGGAACTGAATGATGCTAACCTGCAATCCCTGACAGAGTTCCTAAGGAAAACACTGGACCCAGACCCGACAGTCAGGCGTCCAGGTACGTCTCCTTACTGACAAAACATCAATTTGAATATCTCAGTAAACATTAACCCTAAAGTTTGACATACATTCTACAAGAAAATTCATTCATTCATCACACTGGTACGACAAGAGACCGAGCAGTATTTTGTGTATGGGAAACCCGTCTAAGAAAAAAGGTCACACTCTCAATATTTTGTTGAACCACCTTTAGCTTTGATTGCAGCACACATTTGCTGTGGCATTCTCTCGATGAGCTTCTGCAATGTTACATTTATTTCCATTCAGAGTTGCATTAAACTTTCACCAAGATCTTGTATTAATGATGGGGGAGTCTGAGTTTTCTCCAGCAAATCTCAAAGATTCTCAATGGGGTTCAGGTCTGGACGTGAAAATGATGTCTTGTGCTCCCTGAACTACTATTTCACAAACTCGATGAATCCTGGCATTGTCATCTTGGAATAGAAACATGCCATCAGGGAAGAAAAGAAAAAATACACTGATGAAATAATCTGGTCATTCAGTATGTTCAGGTAGTCAGCTGACCTCATAAGGTTGCTGAACCTAGACCTGACCAACTGCAGCAACTCCAGATCATAGTACTGCCCTCCACTAGGCATGATGTGTGCATCACTTAGAGTGCTTTCATACCTGTTGGTCCGGTAAAGTGGTTCGATTGGGCCCAAAAGTTGTTACAGTGTTGCAGTTCTCAACTAGTTCGGTTCACATTCACACCAGGGTTTTTGCAAACGAACCAACAACTGTGGATGTTATATATCCCCCACTCATGTGGTGGTGCTGTTCACAAAATACCTTTTGGGTGATGTAGATGAAAGCTGATTGGTGCAGCATGTGAAGAGGGAACAATCCCGGAAGACAACATTATGCCGTTTGTTTGTTTCTTAACGATGAACTGTGCTCTTCTGCTAGTGTTTGTGGTTGTATGTTATGATCATTGCTTTGTGCAGCAAGCACAAATACTGCTGTTGTTCCATTATGAATCTCGCATTTGGCACGAGAACACTCTGCGACTGTTTTTGGAGTGGAGAACACGTGTTGCAAAATACTATCACCAGCGTAAGCTCCAAAACAAACTCGTGCAGAGAAATTTTACGCTTCCAAAAACACACCGCGCAGCTTTCTACCGAAGCTTTGGATGACCAAAAAGCTACGTACGTACCAGAGTAGGTCCGAATCGAGACCGGGCAGCGTTCTCGCCAGCAGCGAACTGAACTGGAGTCCACATGAAACCGTACCTGGTCTCGGTACGGTTCTTTAGTCCAGACCAAATTAAACTGGTCTGCTTTCACACCAGCTCAAACGAACCGTACTTGCAGGTGTTCCGGACTCCAGTTCACGTTAAGCGGACCAAATGGTGTAGGTGTGAAAGCACCCTCAAGCCGCCTCTTTTCTTAACCTGGTCTAATATGCCGGTTACAATTATTAAAGATTTTATTTTATTCTATTTTTCTGTCCATATTTCTTCCTCAAAGGTGATTGTTTCCCCCTAAATCCTTCTAGCTTTTAACCCTTGCAAGGCATTAAGGGCAGAGGTCACATGACCCGGGGCTAGGGCAGAGGCATAGGTGGTTAGGGTCTAGTGCCTTATGAGGGTTAATAATGCTTTGTACAGTTCTTAACTCAATTATAGTAGTTTCAACAATCTCCTTAGATGTTTTCTTTGCTTGATGCATGCCAGTAATATGACTCTTCTGAAACTGATTACCATCTTCCAACATTGTTGTTTCAGAAATGGGAAGATACTCACTCACAGGGTTAAATAACTTGCCACCTGAAACGTGTGTGTGTGTGTAATGAAAAGAAAAAATATTTACGTATTTATTTATTTATTTATTTTCAGCGGAGAAGTTTCTTGAATCTGTGGAGGCAAACCAGAACTACCCCTTGTTACTTCTCACTTTGCTGGAGAAGTCCCAGGACAACGTGATTCGTGTTTGTGCTGCTGTTACATTCAAGAACTACATCAAAAGAAACTGGCGGATTGTAAGTTTTACTAATTAAGAGCAAGTGTATATAGAGGTCATCAACTCTTCTATATGCTGCTAAGTCTTATAAAGATATTTAAAGCATCTAGATTGAGTGAGTGAAATAGAATACAGACCACCTTAATCAGACTGTTGTCACCACTGATGATCTAGTCTTAATCTGTCTTCAATGAAAAACAAACACGCTTTTGCTCTGCTGTGTGAAGGAGAAAATTGTAAGTTTGGTGGTCTATTGTTTTAAGTGCAGTTAGTATTCATAAGTATTAGTATTTATATTGGGACTACACTAAATATACTGACTTATTTGGGAATACAGTGCAGTTGAACCCCAGTTTTATTTAAATTTTTACTGAACCGGTTTGCAAAATTCAGAGCATTAAATGAGATATTAAGGTTCACATTTATACTTGATACGTGTGTATAGGTCAGTTTTTGATTTGTCCTTGATGTTTTGCTTCAGTAATGTGGTTTGCTTCTTAAAGGTTGAAGATGAACCAAACAAAATCTCTGATACGGACCGAACAGCCATCAAAGCAAACATTGTCAACTTGATGCTGAGCAGCCCAGAACAAATTCAAAAACAGGTACGTCGTCACTTTATCACCCCTGAGAGGATCTGAGTTCAAGGTGTGCAGTGTCGTGCTTTTTGTTTATATGTCCATTATTTATCAACAGCTGAGTGATGCCATCAGCATCATAGGAAGAGAAGACTTTCCTCAAAAATGGCCTGACCTTCTAACTGAGATGGTGAACCGCTTCAGAAGCGGAGACTTCCATGTCATCAATGGAGTTCTTCGAACTGCACATTCCCTCTTTAAGAGGTAGATGTCTCTGTCTAATACATACTACCTAAGTATTGCAGAACATGGTGTGTAAGGGCAGAAATCACACTCAGCTGGGGTTTACAGATATGTGCCTTTCTGATCTTCGCTAGCAGCTTCCTCCAGTTATTCCAGACAAACGCTGTCACCTCTGTGTAGTGACCACCGTCAGTTTTGATCTTTTCCTTGTCAAAACGATAGGAACCTTGACATTCTACCCTGTTATGTGCTTATCCTCACACTGAATCAGTGCTTTCCATCAGTGCAGAGAGCAACTTCACACACGTCACATCAGCCAGGAAGGGACAGATGTGTAGCTTCTTTGGTTTTGGAGCTATGTGATGTGCACTCCACAATATTGTAGTAGTCCATGGTTGTTTAGAGGTAGAAAATGAAGTAAAATGAATGATCTCTATCGTTTGTTGCTTTCTTTCCCAGAAGTAGTCGTGTCAGCAAAAAAAGCCCCAAGTGGCAGTGTGTTACTGCCACCTAGTGGATTAAAAAAAAACAACTTATACAGTATTCCGGTAGCATTATCAGTTTTCTGTGGCTATATTTGAAACTTGACTGCATTGTTGTTTCTTTTAAGGTACCGACATGAGTTCAAGTCCAATGAGCTTTGGTCTGAGATAAAACTTGTACTGGACACATTTGCCCTACCTCTGACAGAGCTGTTCAAGGTTTGTAATGTTGCTACAGTTTTACAACTGAGCTTGCACAGTGGCTAATGAACATCAGTATTTGTACAGTTGAGATGACATCTTAGTAGAGTCTATAGTATTCATGGTTCGTTATTCCTCTGGGTTCCAGGCAACAATTGAGTTGTGTCAAACTCATGCTGCTGATGTCAATGCCTTGAAGGTCCTCTTTTCGTCTCTCACGCTCATATCCAAGCTTTTCTACAGTCTTAACTTTCAGGTCAGTTTGTTTCCTTTGCTCTGAACAATTTGGTGCTTTAAGCATTGTCCAGTACATTTTTATAGCTGCTTGGTCTTGAACAACTTTGCCTTTTATCCAAACTGTTGGTGTGTAACTTCTCTGCATTATTGTGCAGGATCTTCCAGAGTTTTTTGAAGACAACATGGAAACCTGGATGACCAATTTTCATGGCTTACTGACTTTGGACAATAAGCTCTTACAAACAGATGTGTGTTGACTTCTCACAAACATGCTCTATGACATTTTTACTTTCTGAGAGAAGTTCTTCTTGACAGTCAACTGCTTGTACCTCTTGTGATGCCACCCCAGGATGAAGAGGAGGCAGGTCTTCTGGAGCTGCTGAAATCTCAGATCTGTGACAATGCTGCTCTTTATGCTCAGAAGTATGATGAGGAATTTCAGCCATACCTGCCACGCTTTGTTACTGCTATTTGGAATCTTTTAGTCTCTACTGGACAGGAAGTCAAGTATGACTTGGTGAGTGTACTGGGCCCCTGTTATGTTTCTGTTATTTGTGAACTTCATTCTTCAAGTGCATACTAATAAAGGAGTGCATTTTTGGTGCAGCTTGTAAGCAATGCGATCCAGTTTTTGGCATCAGTCTGTGAAAGACCACACTACAAACATCTGTTTGAGGACCAGAATACACTCACCTGCATTTGTGAGAAGGTCATTGTGCCCAACATGGAGTTTAGAAGTAAGTTATTGGTTTGCCGCCATTACCTTGAGCTGGCTCAGACTCAGATTTCCATTTGTGTGATTATTTATCACATATTCTTGTAGCCATAAGCATGGTCTTGTATTATGTGAATGACCAGATTTTAATCTCATGGTAAATTAGGTGCTGATGAGGAGGCCTTTGAAGATAACTCGGAGGAATACATTCGAAGAGATCTTGAAGGATCTGGTAAAGATTGATTAATTGTTCATTTGCTATTCATAAGAAAGAGAAAAGAAAATAATAAACCACCCTCAATCTTTCCTCAGATATTGACACTCGTCGTAGGGCAGCGTGTGACTTGGTGAGAGGCCTCTGTAAATTCTTTGAGGGACCAGTCACAGCAATCTTCTCTGGTTATGTGAACTCGATGCTGGGAGAGTACGCCAAGAACCCTAAAGAGAACTGGAAACATAAAGATGCTGCCATTTATCTGGTCACATCGCTGGCTTCTAAAGCCCAGACTCAGAAGGTATGCTTGACATGCTTTATTTTATTTATGTATTTTTTAATAAAAGGTAAGGTTATTGAGTGTCAAACTATATTATAATTAGTTTACAATCATTTGTTTTTTTCTTTTTCCAACAGCATGGAATAACACAAGCTAATGAGTTGGTGAATTTGACTGAATTCTTTGTAAACCACATTCTCCCGGATTTAAAATCAGCCAATGGTAAGGAGGCTTTGACAGCTCTGCAGTTCTTGCATTAATTTTGACTCATTTATTTAGCTGATTGGATTGCAAATATGCTGATTGTTTTACTCTTTTTCAACCAAGGTTTCTTGCCATTTCTCAGGAATTGTTTTAAAGGAACTAAAAGGAAGCTCAGAAATTGGGGCTTGAACTTGCAGCTGTTTTGGTTGCATAGACGCCTGAAATTCTATCTGTGTGACCTCAGTATACTTGGCAGCCGTAGTGCAAGTAATATTATTTGGTGCAAGCCATGTCCTGTGAATGTCCACAGTACGTTCCTAAAGCAAGCTGCTGATAATAATTCTAACCAGTGACACATCAGCTTGACATTTATAACCCTAACATTGGTTGTGGATTGATTAACCACACCATCATTTGTGATTTGGCTGCCTCCTCTTAAGTCCAGTTGTTTTGATTCACCATCCGAGTGTGATTAGTGTTTACATCTAGTGAAACAAACTGTGTAAAGTGGAAAAATAAACCCCTACACTGATATTTACTGCACTAATCTTCTTGTTGTAGTTAACGAGTTCCCAGTGCTGAAGGCAGACGCCATCAAATATGTAATGACCTTCAGAAATCAGGTATCAATTTATACTTTTTCAGTTTTTTAATGTCCAAAGTAAGCCTGAACTCTTGACAAAGACGCATGTCTCTTTTCCCGTCAGCTTCCTAAAGAGCAGCTGCTGCAGGCAGTTCCTCTCCTCATAACTCACCTGCAGGCAGAGAGCACAGTAGAGCACACTTACGCTGCCCATGCTTTGGAGAGGCTATTCACTATGAGAGGCCCAAACAATGCAACGCTGTGAGTATCATGCAAACTCATTTCTATTCACAGAGCATGTAGGTCATCATATTTCACTACCATGCCTCTATAATAGAGAAAAGGCAAACCAACCACTGGCTCTATGGCAGGAATTTAGCAATTAGCAGCAAGTAGGTGGAAGCACATGTATTTGAATACATGCATGGCATTTCTGCCCGTCGCACCTCTGCTGGTGTCAGGTGGAGATGCAACAGGCAAAGTAAACAAGAAAGTGTGTCTTTCTTGCTGGGTGTTTCATTGACAACTGAGATTAAATCAAACACAAGTCCACAAAGTCTACTTAAAACCTAAAAACTAAAACCATCTCCATTGCTATTAACCAATTATCTTCTTGCCAGTATAACGTCTGCAGAAATGGCACCTTTTACTGAACAGTTGCTCAACAACCTGTTCAAGGCACTGGCTCTTCCTGGTTCCTCAGAGAATGAATACATCATGAAAGGTATATACATAATCTTATTACCCTCTTTATTAAATGTGATTCTAATTATTTACTGTATTCATATTTTGCCTTTCTTTTATCTTAATTTCTAAGCCATCATGCGCAGCTTCTCCTTGCTGCAGGAAGCCATTGTTCCATACATTCCAACTTTGATTGGCCAGCTTACTCATAAGCTCCTGTTAGTCAGCAAGGTAAAGCACGTTATTTATTTTTATTTTTTTAACTCTATAAATCAAGATGTTTCTACCTGCATACACTTTTGGATAAAACATGTTATTTTACACAATTTCAGAATCCCAGCAAGCCTCACTTTAATCACTACCTGTTCGAGTCCCTGTGCCTGTCTGTGCGGATCACCTGCAAGGCCAACCCCACCACAGTCGGCAGCTTTGAGGAAGCGCTCTTTCCTGTCTTTACAGAGATCCTTCAAAATGATGTCCAGGGTATATCGATTACCTTTGAAATGGATTTTTCATTTTGTGGATGATGCATTGAGGAAACAGTCTGACTCATTCTTCTTCTTTTTTCTTTTTCTTTTTTGCCGTCCAGAATTTCTTCCGTATGTGTTTCAGGTGATGTCTCTGCTCCTCGAGATGCACTCCAACTCGATTCCCTCTTCGTATATGGCTTTATTCCCTCACCTACTGCAGCCTGTTCTGTGGGAACGGACAGGGAACATCCCCCCTCTTGTGCGCCTGCTTCAAGCTTACCTTGAGAAGGGAGGTGCTACGATTGCTGCATCTGCTGCAGATAAAATAGTAAGTACTAGCTGCATATAGAACAGGAAAGTTGGGAGCCTGTAGTTCATTTTATTTTAATTTGAATATTCTTTTTTCGAGTAGGGAGAAAAGTAACCTGTTTTGTTTCAAACATTTTTCAATTTTAAGACAAAACGCTGCTCATGATATTCTCTATTTGTGGTTAACAAATGAAGGATACCAGAAAGGAGATTTGTGCTTCTGTTTTTATTCTAAATAAACTGATAACTTATTGCATGCGATGACTGCATTCATAGTTGTATCCTGCTTTTCTTTCCTCTTAAGCCTGGCCTTCTTGGAGTTTTCCAAAAGCTTATAGCTTCAAAGGCCAATGACCACCAAGGATTTTACCTTCTCAACAGCATCATAGAGCACATGCCTCCGTAAGTTGACTATAGTAATCTGATTTGTGGATCAACTGTAAAATATTGTCAAGTGGAGTGTTTTAACTCAAAACATTTTTTGCTTCTAATTTGGCAGAGACGCCATCACTCAGTACAGAAAACAGATCTTCATTTTGCTCTTCCAGAGGCTACAAAGCTCAAAAACCACCAAGTTCATCAAGAGTTAGTATAATCATTATGTCATTATCAATGTGTAATTTCCTAATATTTTATTATAACTATATATTTTAAGTGATCAAGCCTTTTGAACTTAAAATGATTGCAGTTATATGGTTATAGCCACCTAATAAGAGTTTTTACTTTTATTTTCTGTTCCTCACAGGTTTCTTGGTGTTTGTCAACTTATATTGTGTCAAATATGGAGCGATTGCACTTCAGGAGATTTTTGACAGCATCCAGGCAAAGTAAGTATATTTAAAAAAAAACAGAACAACTAGCCAATGAATGTGGGCGACTGTGCCAAAGGACCCTGCTTTTTGGGTGGTTATGACAAAGGCGTGTCAGACATTGACACAACACTCCTGTCTGTGTGCTGGTGTCTCCTGATCCAAATGCCTTTGCAGGTCTACGTCTTCATGTTTGACACGAATGCACTGAAAAAAATAAATAAATCTTTTACATATATATTTTTTAAATTGCAGAATGTTTGGTATGGTGTTGGAGAAAATCATCATTCCAGAGGTTCAGAAGGTTTCAGGAACAGTTGAGAAGAAGATCTGTGCCGTTGGCATTACAAAGGTCCTCACTGAGTGTCCTGCAATGATGGACACCGAGTACACCAAACTCTGGTAAGAAATCCTGAATGAAACTCAACCATTTCCAAAACTGTTGTTTTTGCTCACTTAATAAGCCATCGTTTCAGAACCTTTGTATATATTAAGCCATATAAGTCATATTGGCTGTTTAAAACTTTGACCAGGATGGCTAATTCTAGTCAAAACAGGAAAAAGGAATCAGTCATTCCCAGACGAAAAGCCTTCTTCTGACTGTTAAATCCCTTTTCTCTACATCTGTTAGGGTATTTTGATTTTTAAATTAATATTTTAAGCAAAAATAAAGCCTAAACCTAAGGAGTTGCTTTACAATGTCACTCTTATAAAGTTAATGATTGTTAGTTAACTTGTAGTCCCAATTGACCGCATTTCAGCTAAATTTCTTTGCTTGTGTTCTCCAGTAACAGAACTTATAAACATGTAAACTAAAGTGGTCTTATTCGGAGTATGGTTCTGTCAAAATAAAGCATGTAACAGAGTAAAGAATGAGAGGATTGAGTGCAAATATTTAGTATGATAGTCAGTGAATATTAGTCACTATTAGGCTGCGTTAAGTTCGTTGAAACATGTTTAAATGCCTGATCTCGTTAGTTAAAGAACAGTTAAATCATCAGCCCAGGCATCCAGTTGCTCCTCATCTGACACATGCTCAAATAAATTGCCATCATAAATTGTTTTAACGTCACACAAGCACTTACGAAGGATAATTCTACTGACCTACAGTTGGTTAGTGGATGCAGATCATGGAGTTCTTACATGATATGGACCCAGTTACAGTTTTGCATGTCTATAAATAATTTACATACACATAAAAGGCAAAAACAAATGGATGTTTGTTGAAAGATCCTTGAATTTTCCATATTGTTAAAGCAGTTCTGTATTAAGCAAAAAATAGGGTGGAAACGATGGTTAAGTTACAACTAATGGTTTATATCAGAAATAAATTAACAGCGGTGAATATATTTGCCCAGGACCCCACTGCTGCAGGCTCTCATTGGTCTATTTGAGTTGCCAGAAGATGATAGCATCCCAGATGATGAGCACTTCATTGACATCGAAGACACTCCAGGGTATCAGACGGCATTCTCACAGCTGGCCTTCGCTGGGAAGAAGGAGCATGACCCAATTGGAGATGCTGTTGGCAATCCAAAAATCCTTCTGGCCCAATCGCTTCACAAGCTTTCTACTGCCTTTCCTGGAAGGGTACGTTCATGCATGAAGAAGCTCACATATTCTACAGAAAATATCAAGTAATGACTCGCTGAGGGATTTATATATATATATATATATATATATATAGATATATAAAACAG
>JBAMYA010000020.1:998520-1009959 GCA_037176975.1 Arrhamphus sclerolepis
TTTCTTTAGTTGAATTTCACTGCACTGTTTTTTTTTTTTTTTTTTTTTTACTGTTCTCTGTTTTAATCCTTTCTCTGTCCAAATCAGTTCATTTCTATTTTATTACACTTCTAAACTGTTGTTTTTATTTATTCATTTAATTATTTCATTTCAATCCCTTTGTAAAGCACTTCTAGTTGCCTCCGTATATGAAATGTGCTATATTAATAAATTTGTAATGCTTAATCTTAAGTTTGAAATTAACAGTATATTGTCAAGCAAGGACCCTTTAGTTTCTTCTTCTTCTTCTTATTATTATTATTAGTAGTATTAGTATTATTATTATTACTGTTAGCCACCCTGATCATATTTGATCTGGAGATGCTTTCTGCAATTATTGTGTACTTCTGAGGAAAATGAATTTTCTTTTACAATTCTTATAACTTACTGTTATTAGGTTAGACATTAGTCATTTTTGACAATATTTTGATGGTTCAGACACCAGGTCTATTCTATAGCCATTTATAGTATTTTATTTAACCTAATTGCCTGTTTGTCCTATTTATCTGGTAGAGGTGTAAATATAATAAATTTCATCATGACAGGATGTTGCCTAGATTACCTGGATGATGATTTGACGCATGCCAACGTCAAAACCTTGATATGATTTCAGTTTGATTCGATTCAGAAGCTGTCGATTGATGTGAGACAATATCAGATGCTGATGAAACAAAATCACTTTCTGTTGGACTAAATGTACATAAGTTATCTCATATTTATTCTTTGATCTTCTTTTACTCTTTCACCTATTGTTTTAACCTTTTGACACCCTTTGATCTTTTGCTAATGCGTGTGCAGAGTTTGTCTTATGCAGAAATACTTTCAGGAGGTGAAATAGCGAGACTGCAGAAGTGATGCATCGCTGAGCTATCTTTGCAAAGTGGACAGTACACCTTAACCACAATGGAGCCCTCCAAGACAAAAGAGGAACCGCACCTCAACCAGCCAGAGGTCAAAGTCGGGGCGTGCAGTTTCTGTTCCAAGATAAAACTGTGCGCTGAATAACTGTTTATGATGTTACCTTTGTTGCTGTTTCTGCCCCTCCCCCTTAGAGCAGCAAAGGTCATGTAATTAGGGCATACCCCCGATTGTAATAAAAAGAGAGGGTTGGAGATTGTAACTGAGCATTTCTCTATCCGTTCTCCTCGTGAGTAAAAAGAATTCTAACTCTCTTGTTTTTCTTTCCTTGTTGTCATATGAATGTTTTAGGTGCTTAAACCTGACACTTTCATTCACATCAAATTACAGGAAGTAACTAAAATGTAATTTCACGTTTTTTATTGTGGGTTTAATTAGACAGTTAAATGAGAAATGATTTGCTCCTTTCATAAAAATGCATTTCAAAGTGCCACCTGATAACACGCGTTGATGACAATTACACGTACTGATAATTAATTCATGTTTTCATTTTGTATAGATGTTATTGGATCAGTGATGATTAAATGGATGTATCCTTGTGGATCGCTGGATTATTAGACCTCTATTATCTGTAGAACAAGCGTTTTCATTTTTCAATGTAATACAGAAACATAACACAAGGGGGTGCTGCAGCATAAACTACACAGTGTTCATCCACAAACCACAATCTCCTGATTGTACAACCACAACAGCTTGTTCTCATAAATTACTTTCCTGCTGTGATGCACAGCACTGACATAACACATTCATTTAATACAAGGACACTTCCACACTGGATTATCATCATTTATTAAGCATCAGTCAGTAAAAGGAGAAAATTGGTTCATAACTGCTCATCATAGACATTTTCCTACAGCTTTTTTTTTTTTTTTTTTTTTTGATGATATTTACAAGTCCTGTGTTTCAATATTTTATAGCGCTACATGCGTTGAAAAACAGGAAACCACAAAACATTATATGCTACAAATTGAACTGGTACAAAGTATGAAACTTTACAAAATAAACATTTCTCCAGACACAGTAAGGGCAGCACACAGAGCTGTGTGAGAGTTGAACGAAGTGACTATTTCCCTGAAGGCGGGTGGAGATGCACAATATTACATTATATGTACGTTTTTGGCTTGAGCATATAGTGTGAAACTTTGGACTTAGAAGAAAGTGGTTACTTGAAGATTTCCTAATTAGTGCTTTTTGGAAATTGCCTTCGAACAAATATGTGCCTCTGTTTGACATTTGGATCGCCACAAAAGAGCAGAGGAGTTCATTCAGAAAAAAAATCAATAAAGTGCATTTCAGATAAGAAGAAAAAAAATATAAAAAGCAATAAGGACATTCATTCAACACAGAAAAGAGTTGTATGCTTTAAAATAGACTATGGCTTGTTTAGAAGAAAGTCGACTATGATCAGAGGCCCATTTTCCAAAGATGTGTCTTTTACAGATTGTCTGACTGTTGTGTGATGAATGCAAATGAGCCGTCATTCTTCACCACCCTCCCCTTTTCTATCTAGTCTTTTCTTATGCCTCTAACACCTTCTGTAGAAACAGTCATATGACCATTTGTCAGTTTGATGTTTTTATTCCTTTGCCACGCAGTATTAAGAGCTGGGCTGCAAAAGCTGCAAAGCGTCCGTCGCTCTGTTTCTTGCTAGACTATTTTATTACAAAGATCACTCCTCAGAACTGGATTACACATCTGACCAATGACACTGCTGTAACTGAACCTTTCTTGGAGGTTACCCTTTGTCCATGGCCAGAACTACATTTATAGAATCAGAAAACTGAACACATTCTCAGAGGATTCCTCTACTCATCGTTGCATTGTCACTGTGCACGATAGAGAGAGAGAAAAGCATGCAACCACAGACTGGTCATGCTGAAAAACACACACATGTGCAGCGGCTTCACAATCTTGCTTCCTGACCCACAAGAGGGGGACCAAAAGAAAAAAAAAGAAAGAATAAAAATAAATAAGACCCAAACAGACTATTTTTAGAATGATCATAATATCTTTGTTGTTGGACATGAGGTTGAAGAGCAGAGTGCTGCAGCCATCATCAAGGATGTCAGTTCTAATCAAGCTGACAGGTCTGATGCAAAGTGCTCTCTGTCACACATCCCTTTTCCATTCACATTTCACACTCGCTCCCTCAAGGAGTAGGTGGCTGAAGTCCCCATGTACATCGCTGCAGTGGCACCTTCATACGGTCATGCTCTATCTGTTCCTTTGAAATTCGTTGAGATGCGTGTATGTTTCTGTGGCAATGACAGAGGGAATTAAAGCAACGAAGTAGCAGTCTGATTGAGAGGCCCACAATCCAGTTTTCTGTTTACATAATTTCACCAGGCTTCGCCCCAACGTAGACACAAGTGAGCAGAGAAACAAATGAGATGAACGAATGAATGAATGCATGAATGAATGAATGAGTAGTCTTGTATTCTTTAAATGTGAGTCATCCAGCCATCTCGACCATCGCCATGGAAACTGTATCATTCACTCAGCTGAGATTGAGTCTGCACCTGTTTGTTTTTGTGGACTGGGACTTCTTCATATAAATGTTTGGAGCATTTCAAGCGCACAGGAAGGACTTTTCTTTCCAGAGGAAAGTGTTGTGATATCAAATATACAGGATCAGCCAAACAACATGAAGAACCAGCTCTCTTTGCCTTTATTTGCTCTCAGTTCAGTTTACTTAATTTTCATTTGGACTCTGGGCAGATTCATAGACATCTGTTAAAAGCAAAGGCACAGAATCATCTAACTCATATTATGCCAAATGAATGCAAACAACCATCTATGGGAAACTGTTCTTTTTTTTCTTTTTTTTATGGTAGCTTAAGATTTCACAGCTAAAAGCATTGCCTTATGGCATGGGTTTATGAGTTTCAAGTTAATACGAGGAAGAATGAGATTACTAGATCATCAGACTGGGTGTTTGAAATCAATTGAAAAAAAAAACTGAAAAAAAAAGGGTGAAGAACATTTCACTGAATTTCATTATTTGTGTCTACACTGTACTTTCTTGTTGTTTCTGTGCTTGAGTGGCAAACTTTATATGTTCATAAAAGATGCCATATGAATTAATGTGTTTAGGAATTCTGGAAGTGAAACAACTTGGTAAAAACCACAATCTGTAAATAATCAGATTCGCTTTCAAAACTGGTTTTTATATTGTGGATTTCTTTGCTTATTTTTCTTTTTTTCTTGATGGATCCTCCATCAAAAGCTGTTTTCTTTGATGGCATGTGTTTTTTCTTTCAGTTCAAGGTTTCATGTAACATACCTTTCATACCGTATTTCACCATAATTATTATTTTTATTTAACGACTGAGCCAAAATGCAGTGTGTGAAAAACTAAGTACACCAGTTCAGCTTCCACAGGAATAAGTTAGGTGAGTAAAAACCAGATGTGACTATCTTCATAAAAGCAAACTTTTTGAGAATTGCTGCTCCGGAGCATTCAGGTGTGTGCTAACACATTACCAAGAAGGAAAGACATCAGCAATGATCTAAGAGAAGCCGTTGTTGCCGCCCAACAAAAAGGTTACGAGGCCATTTTCAAACAATTTCTAGTCCATTATCATTATTCAGAAACGGAAAAACACTTGATGGGGTTGCCAATCTTCTCAGGACAGGATTCTCCAGTAAGATGATCCCAATGTCAGACTGTGTAATGCTCTAAGTAACTACCATTAAAAAACAACAACAAAACAAAACAAAACAGGAGCCACATTTCAAATTGTATAGGGCTTGGTTAGCATCTAAAATGCTAAAAGGTGGCCACAAATATTGCCCAAATGGACTCTGAAATAGGAGCTGCCTAATTGTTAGGTAGAAGCTAAACTGGTTAACTGGGTGAGTTTATGCTACCAAAACTATATGGGACCTACACAGTTTTCTTTGCCCTTACCTATCATGCCCACTTGTGTCCCTCATGGCCCCTGCATATATTTGGCATGCATACAGTATGCTTCCCATTGGAAGTTCATGCTAGTAAAACCACAAGGAACCATTGGCTTTTGCTCATTTCTAGCCTAGCGCCCACATGAGATGCTGGCTGGGGTGTATGGCTTGTTATGAAGGGCTGCCACGAGAGAACCTCTTATCTCAAAAAATAGCATAGTAGCATCATTTTTGCCAAATTGCATCAGTGCAAAACAACAAAAACATCTGGTAAAATTTTCTTCAGACAGGTGAGACCAAAGTAAAAATTTACGTGACCGTCATACACCAAAATCCTCAGATCATCTGTCAATCACACTGGCGGAGGGGGTAAGAATTTTGGACTCTTTTGCATCTACAGGATCTGGGGACCTTGTTGAATCCATGAAGCCCTCCGTAGACCAAAATATTTTAGTCATATATGAGGCTACGTGTCTGATAGTTAAAGTTTGGCCAAAATCGAGTCAGGAACACGACAACGATCCGAGGCCCACCAACAATTGATAGCTGAAAAAGACTGATTTTCACACACTTCTGCAGGTGGCTGAGTACAGCAACAAGCTGTCATACATGTAGATGTCAATTTTAAGTGCTAGGTTTTTGTTTTATTTCATTTCAGCGCATTAGAACCTAAAATTGTCATTGGGTATCTTGCTTTTTTCTCACACAACTGTACATGTTTGTCTCAAATGAGCAAGTATGGCTGGAATATGTCAGAATGCCCTCTGTATAATTTAGTCAAAAAACAACACAGTTCTTTGGTTCTTCACATTGCACAAAAGAAGGACAGGTGTTTACAAGGAGAAAGTATCAAAAAACTCTAGATATATAAAACCAGGGAATATGATCTAATAAATTCAACTCCTTTCAACATACAGTGGACTGAAATGCAAATCTATGAGGTTAGCATAATGTATTTGTCTAAGTGATCATTCTTTTCGAAACATCTTAAAAATATAAATAATTTTCTTATTGTACATTTACGTTGTGCAATAAATGTGTATTTTTGTAGCAGATTCTACTTTTGCAATTACAGATGTACAATATTCACACTGTTACAGAACTGGAAGATCTGTGAGCAACAATCTTCGCTAATTTTCACTGCTGTCTTTCCAGGTACAGCGACACTCAGGAGCACAGTCAGGAAATGCAAAGATCAGTGTTTTTCTTATTTTTTTCTTTTTTTATAGCTACAACATGAATGCGGAATTCTTTGAAAGAATTGAAACAGCAATAGATTTTTTTTTTTTGATTGAAAATAACACTCATTTCAGGGACACACACACATACACACACAAACACTTTGAAACAAACAGGAGAAGCGCACTAACAAGAGTACATTTTCCACCCGCGTTTTTAGTAAAAATAATAATAATCTTGTTGCCAGCAGTTGGGCACAATGGGAACAAGAAGTAAAACGATGTATGCAACCACACTCTTATGTTTCTGTGTCGTCTACATGTGTGCTGTGCAGTAAAATTGTCAACGTGCCACAGACTCTAAATTCCTGTTGAACTGAAACAGACGATACTGCTAAAGGACACACTCAAAAGAATGCTAAAGCTCCACAACAATAAATATACTATATGTGAAAGGTAATTATTGCACAGACACACACAAGTATGTGCCGTCTATCTGCCTCAGGCTTCCTCTCTTCCTCTTTCAAACATAAAACATGGGAAACAACATGAACTAAGGCCAGTTTTCAAGGAGGAAGTTAAAGCAAACACATTCTCAATCCTTAGCTTTTGTAGTGTACACTGTACATAATCATACACAGTACAGGGAATGATCACATTACTGCAATATCTGAAATGTCTGCCCTGAATGTGCCTTATTTCAGTGCTGTTCGTGGATAGCTACTTATTTTAGTCTTTAATGCAGTGGCTTTAAAGTGATAATTAGAAATGTCAAGAAAGTAGGTTGTTGCCTATAAAAACATCATACTGTACTCAACAGCTAGAGTGTAACAATAAGATTGTGATCTGGGCTAAAAGAAAAAGACAAATTGTAAAAATCTTCAGAATGCATTGCTTTTGTTCCATGTTGAGAGTCCACTGCTTCATTGATTTAATTAGGAGTCAGTTGTCGGAAAAAGTTTAAGAGCAGAACACAGAGATGCTTCCCATCATTCAAAACTATTTTAATGTCACTGGTAAAGCATTTTGTATTATTTCTTCAGATAGTCCTGCAAATGTTCTCAGTGTCTTTCATATTTTTTGGGAAGTTCATTGTGCTTCTTATTTGCTCGCCTCTTCTGTTTCTTAGTCTCCTATCTGTAACTTTAAGAGTTGGAGTGACTCTTCTCTCCCTGAAGTGGCTGAAGCTCCTGAGCCACATGGTTTTCTTGCCCCTCCAATGGCAGTGTGCTGTTCCCCAGTTTCCGTTGGAGGCCCTCCATGTGATTGAGACCCTGCTGAAAGCCAGAGTGAGGACCAAACCTGGGGCTGGCTTTCTCCAGGAGTCTCTGGGTCGTGGTGGAGCCCGTACCGTCATGCAGGTGTTCTTCCTCATCTGTATCAGCGTCGATGAACTTATTGATGGATGCATCATGGAATGTGAAGGTGCCGGGCAGCAGATTCTCCGGGCTCTTGCTGGGGGTCCTGCTGCTGGCAGTTGTGTAGACTGAGGCTTCGGGGCTCTGCATTGATGAGCTGTCTGAGAGGATGCCTGTGCCAGGGTCCTCAACACCTCTGACCTTGACCTTGACTGGCAGTCTCCTGAGTGGGTTATTTAGGTGCAGGTCATGGGGGCTGAGCTTTGTACGTTCTCCTGCCAGGGGTGTAGCGGTGCCATATGATCCTTCATACTCATTTTCCATTGTGGGCTCCAGGCTGGGGTTGGTACTGACCTTCCCTGGCATGGTGCTGGTTGGGCTGAGAGAGAATCGAGAGCTGTCAGGGAATTCAGTGGCACAGCTGATGAAGCTGTCAACACTGGATATACTCTTCATGTCTGTCACTGCTTCCGCTGTGTTTGAGATACCTTCAGCAGGGATGATCCCCATCTCAAATTCAGCTTTCTGCCTGGCTGTTTTGGAAAGCTGCCCTTTTTCCTTGATGCTGATGTTTGGTTGCGTCTGGGTCTTGGTCATCTTACTGTACATCTCCTCCAGTTTCTGTGCACTTAGATGCTGAGGGCTCCTGGAGGGCTTAGCCTGCTCTTGGTAGCTTGACTCAAGGGTCTTTAAAGGGCTGCTGGGGCTGATCGGTGACTTGATTCTCGGGCTCCCTCTCTGTGGAGATACATGATTATCACGTATCTTCTCCTTCTTTTCATCGCTTTTATCCACCATTACATCCATGAGCTCCAAATTATGTCCAAAAGCATCCTTAATGCTCATAGAAACAATGCTACCATTTCTCTTGGCCCTCTCCAGCGCCTCTCTTCTTTTGATGGCCTTTTCCTGCCTCTTTTGCTCCTTATAGAACTCAGAAAAGTTATTCACAATGATGGGAATAGGTAAGGCTATCACCAGTACGCCTGCAATGCAGCACAAGCCCCCAACTATCTTTCCCAAAAGAGTTTTGGGGTAAATATCTCCATAACCTACCGTGGTCATGGTAATTGTAGCCCACCAGAAGGAGGCTGGGATGCTTTTAAACTTGGTGTCCTCTTCATCCTTCTCAGCAAAGAACACTAGACTGGAGAATATCATGATGCCCATGGCGAGGAAGAGGATGAGCAAGCCCAGCTCATTGTAACTCCTCCTAAGGGTGAAGCCCAATGACTGGAGACCTGTGGAGTGACGAGCCAGCTTCAGAATACGCAGTATCCGCATGATCCGGAAAATCTGCACCACTCTGCGAACATTCTGAAATTGCAGAACACTCTTGTTGGATTCTGTCAGGAAGATGGTGACGTAGTAGGGCAGGATGGCCAACAAGTCAATGATGTTTAGAGGACCCTTGAAAAATTTCCATTTGCTTGGGGAGGAAAGAAAGCGGAGGAGGTACTCCATTGTGAACCAGGCAATACAAACGGCCTCCACATGCGCCAGCTGTGGGTTGTCTGAGGCTTGACCAAACTCATCGGTGTCCTGCAGCTCTGGGAGCGTGTTCAGAGACAAGGCAATGGTGGACAACACAATGAAGAGGATTGAGATGATGGCCAGGATCTAGAAAACACACAAGGAAAGGAAATTTTAAACCATGAACAGCACAAGAATTATATCACAGAATGTACTGCTCTATGTATATCTTACTTTACTTTGTCACATTTAAATATCATGAGAATCGGTTATTGGATAAATTGCCTTAATGGTCATGACTTTGATTATCTCTTAACTTTGCCTCCAGCACTGCCATAAATTTGACTTTTTTTAGTTTTTACAGAAAATAATATGCTTCTCGGTTGTTGTCACTTTGGAGATTTTCATATTTTATTAGTCTATTTATTTGTTTGTCAGATTTTAATTTGTTAATTTTATGAGCAAGGTGCTGCTAATTAATCGAGATTGTTATAACCTTCATCTGTGGTTGGTGCTAACTTGCATATATTAGCACACTAATACACAAAACTCACTTGGAAAAAAGATGACCACTTCCTGCTTTGAAAAAGAAAAGAGGAGAAACAGCACTATGCAACATCCTGAGAAGGAGGATGGGTTGAAAACATCAGCAAGTGAGCAGTGTCACTTTAAGATAATTAAAGGAGTAAATTTGCTTCTTTGCTGTTAAGCACTAACAATGATCAGGGGTACTAAAGTTTCAGTAGTTCCTGAACTGTGAAATATTATAAAAGTCATAAAGTCCCACAAAGTAAAATGCAGCTTTAGTAGTGTCACAGGAAGGTCAGTCCCCTGTGTCACTTTGAAAATCCATTTTCAAAGTGACACAGTGGTGCAGCTCCATCAGTGACATTTAACTGTGTTTCAGAAGTGCTAAAATATCCAAACTAAAGATGGCATTTTTACATGATACTGTATTAACTCACAGCTCATTTGACTGTCTGACTTTCATGTCAACACCTCAGTGGAAATAGGGTTAGAACTAATGTGATCTCTGGGGCTCTCTCTTTACTTTTCTTTTAGCTTCTTACATTACAGAGAGCAAGCTCTTCACTATCTTATAATCCCTCAATGCCCAGAGCTGCAAGAAAACCACAACAGTGTTTTTTCTTTTTTCTTTTTTTTTTACAAAGCACATCATGCACCTCCACTGAACCCAGCTCAAAGACTGATGAAGACCTCTGGAGAATTTAATGACCTGCTAATGATATAATCTGCTGAGTACAACAGGGCCTGGCCATAGTGCTGAGGATTAAGAAGGCTGCACACAGTTGTGGCTGTGTGGCGGTGACACACCTATTATTCCTGTCCCACAGTCAGTGTGAAATCCAACACAAGGTCACTACGGAGGCTGTGTTCCAAGCGACTGAAGAGTAGGATTATTTCCTGGCACCACTCAGCCTCCATAAGCTTTAATTAATGTTGACAAGTGCATGTTTGTACACCTACATTGGCCTTTGAAGAGTGGGACGGTAAAAAAGAACTGCAGCTACGAGGAAGCTGAGAAAGGGACTCGGGGTGACTAGACTAAAAGCACATCAACTTCATATATTAAAGTAAATTAAAGGACGTACAAACATGATTAAATTAGAGCCTTTCCATAAAATATCGTGGATTCAAAATGGCACGAAATGTTGGATGAAAATATAAGAAAAAGAAGATCTCTTGCAATAGAATAATCACGCTCAAGAGAATAAAACATCAAGTCTCTATAATAAAACATTGAAATGACTTTTGAAAATGAAAAATTAATGTTCGCAACACAACTTTCAGTAGTTTTTTTTCCCAAGTTGAGGATCCACAAGTCTGAAGTGACAGGAGAGTGAAACAAGGCAGCAGCTGCGTTGAATGAAAATAAATAACATCAGAGCTTCAGTTATAAACTGCAATGTCCAGTGGAAAGTGCTCTCATCAGATCAAGGCTTATCTAGCTCAACAGTGTCTAGGCTGGCTGGACTGCAGTTAATGAATCACGTTGAATACAACAGACAGCACCAAAACTAAGCTGAGGTGTGCTGTGGGAAGGAAACACCGGAGGAGTGACCAGCCTCCATTAAGTTTTCACCCCAACCCCCTTTTCCCTTTTCCACCACTAAAGTAAGCCAACTGGGGTCAGCCAGAGAGGAGATTAGAGAGAGCTGATCTCGTGAAAGAGATACTCTCTGGCAGGAAGAAGTCCATTTAGGGCGCCCGGCACGGTGACAAGCCTGTGACAGAGAGAGGATGGGGGAACCCCAGCAGCAGGAAGTTGGGTGGGAAGACGAGAACGAGCAAAGTGTGAGTATTTAAAGATCCGTATCAACTATTAAAGTTGCTACGCTTTGTCTTAGGTTTCCTCATTAACTTTTAATGACAAGAAATGGGGTCACAAGGGCAGCCTGCCCCACATTCTTGTTTGCATAAACTGAATACAAATCTTGATCAAGACTGCTGCTTTCTCTGCAAAACTGTGGCACACACATCTGCAGTGCAGGCAGCTTTCTCTGCATTTCTGCTTTGGAGGAATGTGTTTTCACTGCCTGTACAGATCT
>JBAMYA010000020.1:1010059-1027066 GCA_037176975.1 Arrhamphus sclerolepis
ACACCTGCCCCCTTTTCCAATTTGGCTCCCAGAGGTTTCTGACCCTAAAACTGAACACAATGTACATAATGTACAACTCCTGTGTGAGGAAAAGAGCTGCCCTGTAAGACCATGAAAAAGGGACAAACAGTTTTTTCCCAGATATGCAGAAGAGTGAAAATGAATCCAAACTGCATGGCACTGCAACCTCGGTGGTCAGATAGCCAATTTCAAAATGTTCTCACATCATTGTAAAGAACAGGTGAGAAATGAGCTTGTTAAGCCCTACATTAACCTCTATAATTTTGCATAAATAAAAAATAGAACAGTGCGTTCCTAAATCAGTGGACTTTGGACTGGGTCATGAGCCTATTATGAATTTGCAATGTAAACATTGTTACATAAGAAAACTATTCATATTTGGATATGCTTCTGATCTTTACTTTATAGTTCCAAGCTCAGCGAGCAGCAGCAGAGCTGAGCAAATATTCACCTTCAAACATAAATATTTGCTCATGCAGTCAGGTTTTTCTAGATTGGAGATGGGGACAGTGGAAATCATATTCCATTCACATCTGTTACTAATTAAATGACATGACATCATTTTACACTGAGTATCGACTGCAATGTTATCAACAATGTTATAATATCAAAAAACAATCAGCTTGCAAACATTGCAAAATTAGTTTCCATTCACGCAGTGTATAATGTTGTAAAGTAGCTAACTTGTGTCCAGTATCCACAAATTCTTTTTTTTTTTCTAGCTAGCCAGTGGTGTGAACTGGTGCAGTACTTATTTCCATTTCAAGAGGGTTGACACCATCAGCAATTATTACCACATATGAATAAAGCTAATCTGATCCAAAACTACTGAAACATGTTGAAAGCCCTCCAAATGATTTGTTTATTGTATTAAAAAAAAGAAAGACATGGGCTGATAGAGCCTAATAGCGTGGCATTTAACAATTAAAACCACCACTAATTACAGCCTCCAAACTGGCAGTTTCAGCAAAACTCTGATTCTGTGGAAACAGTAATTATTCCAGGGATTCTGCACTGGATTATAGCATATCTTAAGTGAGTTTGCTTTTGATCCTCAAAGTAGCATCGAAGTCATTAATCGTGTTAAAAAAAAACCAAAAAGACAAAACAAACAATGAAAAAAAAAAACAACCTCCCACTCAAAAGAAATGGATCGGCTGAAGCTTCCTGTAGCTGTTCACAACATTTTTGTTGGTCTGAAAAGTCTGATGTGTTGTTTTATGATGCCGTTTCAGTTACAAACATTCTTCTGTCGATAAGAATCACTTTATAGATTCTCTGCAGAAGTGCACTATCATGGTGATATAGAGTATGTTCACCTGCACTATAGTGTCATGTTGATACTTTCTTCATATTGTATTTATTTCTTTATTTTACCACTTTTATAGAGGTAACTTCAGAATCCTGGATTCTGTTGGAGTACTCCAGATAACGTAACCATTTTTCTTCATGATCAAACCTGATCCTGATTTCTGAAAGCACAATAAGATTATTGAGTTTGTATTACATATAAGGATACTAAATTTTAAATTATACGCAGGATATGTAAACATGCAAGTGCTTGCTCTTTTCCTGGCTGAAATTCTGTCCAAAAGCAAGAGCACCAAAAGCAAGAGCACCGAAAGCAAGAGCACCAAAAGCAAGAGCACCGAGCTTGAGGTATCAGCTGTAATGCCGAAAGCAATGAGATTGAATATTGAAGAAAAAATAATTAAGAGCTTCAGTAAGTCAAGGTCAGAGACAGATCAGCTTCTTTAAATAGAGGAGTTCCATAAATTATGCAGTGACTCCTGTTCAAAGAGGTGTGTGAAATTTCTGAGTAATGATTTGACCATCACAGCTTATGATCCTGGGATACTTGGCCTGCTATTCCACATGGGAGGTCTTTTTCCTAATTGGAATATGCAAAAAGAAACAAAACAAAACAAAACAAACAAACAAAATAACCATGAAGCTATTTTGTTGACTTGTAAAAAAAAGGGAGTTTTTCAGGGTTTTAGATTATGATACTCCAGCAACACAGAAAGAAAACCTGAGATCATTTGCACCACTTGTCCATGTCACTTTTTTTTGTAATGATAGATTGCATACCATTGGTTCAACAATAGCTGAGCTGGTAATGGAATTATTTAACATTTTAAGTGAATCTTGACACAATCACATCTCTAACCACTTAACTAACCTAAAAGATCTGTTAACATGACAGCACTCAATGATCCAGAATATAAAGTTCTCTAGTTTCTGGACTGTGAGCTATGAGTCTGTTAATGAGCTGAATGATTGAATACTGGACTTTAAAGGAGGCCGAGGTGGTATGAAGCCACTAGGGGCTGAGGAGAGGAGGGTGGGTGTTGTGTGCAGGTCTAAAAATACATATTTTGCACAGGAATGTTCCTTGCTATGCTGACAACTCTAACAGTAGGTGATGAGGGTCTTTGATGCTACTGAAGAACAAACATTCGTTAAACACCTGGAGAAATCTTCATACTGACATAACTAGCTACTTCCAGACTGAAACCAATAAAGGGAAACAATTAAGCCTGTCATGTTTTTGAACAAAAGGAAGTAGCGAGAACAAAAGGCTTTTTATTTCTCACCACAAAAACAGTCCTAGTTCTTTTTCTCCCTAGAAATTACACATAATTTGTTTTATACTATTTATCAGAAAAAAAAAACATGTTGATGCACATGATTGATTTGGCACAAGTTTGAAGCCAGATGGCCTTCCTGAGACAACCTGGATTCAAACCTGGACTTCCCATGTGGTAGGCGACAGCTCTACCACCCATTGGCCTATAGGGAGGTCTTATTTATCAGGAATGGATAGAAAATGTAGTTGTCAAACTCATGCTTAGCAATAAACATTGGTAAATAAATGAAGCAAACTTCTTTTATGTTCACCTCAGAATATGACAACATATCTTTCTCATTTTTTTACTCTCATGTTTCCTAGCTGCTGAAAATACTGGTTCAGACATCAGCTCTGTTAGTGGTAGTGCTTTCGTCTATCATGTGGGAGTTCCTGGTCAGGAAGGGCACCCCGTGTAGAACTTGTACTAAACTAAACATGCGGATCACTCTGCTGTGGAGACCTCAAACAGAAGCAACTGAAAAGGAAGTTTTTCATTATGCCCACTTCCAGCCTGTTTTCAGAATCTTAACCCACTCAGTCAGGATCCAAAAACGGAAGAATCATTGTTTAAAGCTTAAGTCGCAGAGGTCTGCTTTCTGTGTGCCCTTGTTCCCATGCCAGGTTACTCGTTATTTTTTGTTGACTGCTCTGGCAGTGTGTCACTGAAAGTGTGATTACCTTAGCAGCAAATGATGAGCTCGGCTTCTCCAAGAGGTCCCAGAGTTTCTTCCTCTTCTCGGAGCAGCATGTGGGAGTAAACTCCTCTCCATCCCTCTCCCGCATGTTTTCGGCTTCTCTTTTGAGCTCTTCATTCATCTGCTCCTTCTTCTGGTGATACCTGGCCTGGCAGCAGGACTCCAGGTAGATCTCATCAATGCCCCAGAAGTCCAGCTCTTGACTGAACGAGAGGGCGCACATTTCCTCCATCATGTGCAACTTTCCAGTGCGGTAGAAGTTTAGAATTGAGGTGAAGGCGCCGGGGTGTCTATCGAAAAAGTACTCGTTGTTATCCAAACTGTAATCGTCGCATATCTCCATGATAGAGTCGTGGGTATTACAGTCCCTCAGTTTGCCCAGTCTGGTGCGAGGCAGTCGGTCCAACGTCCTCCATAGGACTTCGTGGATAAGTCCCCCGACGTTGAGTCTCACTCGGCGGGAATGGGTTTTGATTCGTATGATGTCGATGGTTTCCGGTGGCAGCGTGGTACCCAACCGAGACCCTGTTTTGATCATCTTCGTTCAAGTCAGTGGGTTACTTGAAAAGATTGGAAGACGCAGCCTGGTAGATTAAGAAGACATGGTCTTGAAGATGACAGCATCAGGGCCCTCCTTCGTTTCATGTGTCTAAAAGATCAAGAAAAGAGAAATTATTCGGGGGCTGCTGAGCGGGCATCGCTGGTGTCCTACAGTAACAATGTCAGGTGGTTTATCCACTCATCAGAGAACCGAATAGATATTTTAATCAGCTTTAAGAGGCACAGCCGCTTTTCTTGCTGACACGGGTGGCGGTGGGGGTGAAGACCGGGCCAATGTTAAAGTGGGCGCTGTGAGCGCTGTCCGGTGCTGAAACGCCCCAGCGGTCACTCCGCCGGACTGTCTCTGTCCACGGTGCTGAAATGTCACGGTTCGGATGGGACAGCAATCAATCCTCCTTGAAACTTGTAGTGTTGTAGACTGTTGTGCGAATGCGTAGCTGGTTGTTCTAGAGTGGAATTAAGAAGGACTAATACTGACACCGATTATCAACTTTGATTACCAGCCCACAACGCACTGTGTTATCTCCTGAGACCAGTCTGATGATATAGCACAGTCTTAGACAGTTCTTTCAACTAATTGTCTTACACTATTTACCGCCGTGCCATATTGAGGTTATTTTCTTCAATCATGATTTTTTGTAGAGACATGCTCTATAAAGTTTTGTTTCGTAATAATGCGAATCTAAAACGAAGAAACACAGAACTGCGTTTTAGTGAGACGTTTGAATAAACATGTAGCCCAATTATAGTGACAGCCGGCTACCGACAAGACAAAGCATCTCGAATTGAAGTCAGTTGGGCTACAGAGCCATCATTTTTACAGAGGTAAAATCCGTAACTAAAATATATATAAGCATAAAGAGGTAAATACCATACATACGTGTCTTCCTTATATCCCGATTCACTTCAGTGACCGACAGCAACATTTCATGAGTTAGTGCGTTACAACTTGTTAATCCTGTCAAGGTCTCCGCCGCTGGGTTGGGAACTGATGGAGACATTAGGGGTAACGCACCGACATGGTGGAAATGTTATAGGTACGCATGCATTACAATGATCAGTCTGCCCTGTGCACCACTCCTGGGGAGAATCAACAAGTAGAGTCCTGAGTACCACCAGAAATGCTTTGGGTATCTCGCCTCCACCAGTGTGCAGTGTGCAGTGTGAGCGTGTGCTGGACGGCGCCTGTGACTCTGAACGGGATGCTATCGGAGCTGATTTCGCTCACGCTCCTCCAGCGGTGCAGCCTGTGTGAAGTTAACCCTCACAGAGCCAGCGAGTCTCAACCGCATCCCTGCATTCTGCTGCAGGACTACAATTTATTATGGGCAAGTAGGTCTACGTATTTACTCAAATTTAATTATACTAAAATTCAAAAATACTCAAATTAAAATATAAATTAAAAATACAAAAAGTAATTGTTGCAGATAATACTCCAGAGTTGTTGTAGATTAAACCAAATCCTTATTTTGTGCCAGATGAATGTTACCACTACATTCAGTGTACCAGGAATGCTAGACCTTCATGGAAACCAATCTTAAAATATCCTCCGTTTTCTGGTAAAGATTTCCTGATGTGTTGAAATACAATATTTGTCATCAGGGAAATGAGTTCAACATGATCAGTGTATCTGTGTAGGGTACAATGTATCTGTTTGTAGCTTCATTAGATTTTATGGTCCTAAAATCTGTAAGAAGATGTGAAGACAGGCCTCAACTCTGACAATGTTCAAATCCAGGCAGAAAAGAGTTCTATTTAGCTGTGCATATGACAACCTCCAGTATTTTATCTGCACTCTTTGCTTTTAATTAATGCTTATTTGTATGTTTTATGGAATGATTTGCTATCTTGTGATTTTAGCTGTAAAGCACTTTGAATTCCCTCGTGTACGAATTGTGCTCTACAAATAAACTTGAACTTAAACAATAGGTTCTCATTAATCTAAACAAAAGCACTCAATATCTAAGAACTATTTAAACAAAAGTTAAATTGAATTGAACTGAAAAACACATTCTGAATATCTTCAAAAATCCTAATCAGGGGTCTGTGATGGATCTACTCCTGGAAGTAATTTGATCAGTTATTGTCTAAATGACATATGAACCAGGACCTTCCTCTCAGATTCTCTCTTCAAACAGTTGAGATATGTCAGCCTTATAGATGTTCTTTTTACAGAAAACACAGTCCCCACCTCACACTTGCACACTATGTTTCACATAAAGAACTCAACATTTTACAGCTGTGTACCTAAAAAACAAATTCTAAGCATTACTTCTAATTTCAGTGTCTTATTGTCTACTAAACAATAATGTTGGGCATGGGAGGGGCATGTGACTGGCAGGAAAAAAACTAACAAAATTAACATCACAAGGTTATAGACAATGTATTATTCTCATTTATTGATAAATAGACAATAAAAAATAAGACAGGACTACAGTATAAAAAAAATACAAATATATATAATATGCTTATTGACATGCGGTCATTAGCTGAAATGTGAATAAAGCGTTGTTGCTGAGTTTCCTAGTGTGCATTTTTTGGTTTATATCGGACAAACAGGTCTCCCTCAGGTTGTAGCATCCCGAATCCATAACGGCTGGCATTTATCTCTGGCATCTGAGCATTTGGGTCACACAGCTCCAAATCATAGTTAGTCAGCAACATATAAACAAACCTGAAATGTAAACACAGATGAAAAACAAAATTAGGACATTCAAGTAGAACTTTTAAGTTACACATGTTTTTTTTTTTTTTTTTTAAATGTCCATTCCAATTAGAGCACTATCTGGAAAAAAATGTCAGGGACACTTACTGTCTGATGGTCGTGATGGCAAATGCCTTTCCGACGCAGCCATTGGTCCCAGCACCCCATGGCATAATGTAATATTTCAGCTGCTTTCCTCCTTTATAGAAATCTGTCTTTGCTGATCCATCTTCATTCAGGAAGCGGTCATACTTATATTTCTGCAGAGAAAATATAGTTTTTGTGAAGCATATATTAGATGTACGGAAAAGAAAAATATATTTAATCACAAAAATAGAATGCTTGTTTTTCAGCTAATGATCGGCAGCTCATTTTTAAATGTCTTTCTGATGTCCATTTACTTCCATAGCTGTATTTATTGCTCAATAGTCCACAGCTCTACATTTGACATCTCACTGGGTAATAGTGTGTCTGTTTCCGCCTCACACAAACAACTACTTATTCTAATTGCACTTAAGTCTACAGAAGACATTTACTGCCATTTGTGTTGGCAGCACAGGAAGGTTTGAGAGGCTGGAAACAGGAAAGAATCTTCTTCAGGGATATCTAACAAACCTGTGGCTCGTGGTAAATCTCAGGGTCCATTTGAGGGCTGATCAAGGGGAACAGACACACTCTGTCTCCCTTTCTTAGTCGGTACGTTTGGCCGTCAGCCATGTGCAGAGTCTTTTCTTGCACTACCTCTCTTGTGATGAAGGAGGCAGCAGTGAGTCTCAGTGTCTCTTGCAAGGCACTATCTGAGAACGGGAAGAGAGAAATGGTAACTGTTCATGCAAAAGAGCGACTCCATGTTTGTTCACAATATTTTTCAACTTTTAAATCATTTTCGCAACTGATCTGGTGGATTTCTATTAGTGTATTAGTTGTAAAGCACAATGCACAGCACAGTTATGTGATTGTGTGTGTTCTTTGTGCACATATTGTCCATTATCCCAAGTTTTATCATAGAGACAATAGTGTATTGTGCATTATGGCATAAAAAAACAACATATTTTAATAATTATTCTGACAATACATTCAAACTACTACTTACAAACACTACTCTTTTAAAAAAAACTTGGATGAAGTACACACCAAACACTGGAGTTTTCACAGATCTGTCCATGAGATAAGCCCCTGAAGTCTCCATCTGTGAAATCTGGCCAAACTCCTTTTTTACTGCTACCAGAGCGTCTGGATTTGTTAACAAGTACCCCAAAAGCCAGAATGCAGCAGGCCCAACATTACCCTGGAAACACAGAAAGACTCTCATAAGAGTGGTGATAATGTTTCACATTGCATAGCGACAACACAGGTGGCTAATTGACAAAAAATAAATTTAAAGCATCATATGGTGTCCACAGTACTCACATAGAGTTCAAATGAAGCATAAGTTTCAGTAAAATTTAAGTTAATTTGAATGAAATGACTGATCATTTTATAGTACAGTAAGTGGAAGAAAAAAAAAAGCTTTCTTTCATGTGACTGGGATGAGAAGAGCCATGCTCTGGATTGTTTCACTACTGGCAAAGCCCAGTGCATTAATGGTTTACTTAAAAAGGAAAGCCATTGGATGCCAGATGTCCCTTGCCATCTGCATGTATCCAAGGGCAGGACACTGAAGTTATTTAGTCTTCCAGTCAAGCAGAGTGATGTTTGTTTGGACTACAAATATAAAATAGTGCTACTATGGAAAGTAGCAGAGCTTGACTATTGCAAATCAAAGACCAATTTAATATATACAAACTTTTCTCATCACATTATTTATGTATGTAGTTGAGACATTATTATGATATTATAACTTATGCATTTACAACCAAATGCTCATTGGGGCAATCACATATGTGTTAACTCCCCTGATTGAAGTTTTACAGTCATTTTAAAATGTGACAACTAAATATGTCCCAAAAGATAAATATAAACCAATGCGGTGACAAGAGTGAGTATGTATCCTGCAGGCTAAGAAGGGTAAATATATGATTAATACCTGTGACGCCATCAACCTCACCAAGAGGGCCACAGGCAAAATGTATGAGTCAGTATGAAGTCTATTCACATATGAAAGGGTTCCCACTCTCTCCCTGAAATATTTTCCAGGACTTTTCCAGGACATTTTCAGTCGCTACAGAGACCAGTTATCATGTGATACAGGAACACATCCCCCCTGTCCCTCTCACTCTTTGGAAGTGTTCTTCTCTACAGCTGTAACTTGCATTTACCCTGACTGTTTCTATGTTTATCAGACATTTGATGTGCAGTCTATGGCTATAGTTTATCATTGAAAAATAGTTGTGACAAATGTATCATTAAATAATGCAAACACACCCACAGATTACAGCGTAGCACTTCATTAGCATTACAAACTGGAGTTACAGTGTTAAACTGGGCAATTCCCAACTCAACTTTCTCTTCTCTCTTACTTTCTCTGTCCATTACTGCCCATTTTTGTTGTTTAATCAACCAGTCAAGCTCTCTGAATTGCATTTGATTTGTTTAAAAGTTACAAGATTAAGTCAAATTGACTGATTGATAGCTCTAATGCTAATTTAGCAATTTTAAATCACATTTCATTTCTGCAAACAACAGTGGGAATAAGAAATGCCAGTGGTTCAAATGAACATGACAAAGTTAAAGTAAAGGTTTTCTCATTTAACAGGGTGTTCCTCTTCCCTGTGGTCTCTGTGAACGTCTCACTCTGTCAACAGCTACTTTCATTTGAAAATAACCAGCTCAAGTCTGCATGAAACATTATTAATCTCTCTAATTTCCTGTCTCCATCTATCTGTTCACATACATAGTACTTTAATACAACAAAATTCCTAAAGTTGTTTCGTTCCCTTATTTTCCATAACGGGGGTCTGAAAAGTCACTAAATCTAGCAGCAAAGTCAACTGGAAGTGCTGGGTTGCAGAACTGCTCTTAGTGGAAATGCAAATTTGATTGTCTGGTAGTGTCAAGCGTGTGCTGCTCCGGCTAGAAGCAGAGAAGCGCTGAGCCTTCATGTTGCCCGGAAGATAAGGTGACAACACAAACAATTTTCCAGGATAACTCAACAGTTTCCAGGACATTTTCCGGGACGTGTGGGAGCCCTGTATAAGTCTAAACTTTAGTAGAGTGTGGGTGGGGTGGGGGTGGGTAGCAACACGACTCAAAGACTAGTAAGAGAAATGCTTTTCGCAAGTGTAAAAAAAATAACTGCAATTTATTTCAGATGGAAAGTAATTTTATCATGTACCCACCATACCATAATGCAACTTTAAATAAACAGGATATTATTCAAAGTATATTTGATCAATTGTTTAAAAGCAAAAAAGATTCTGAGATTCTGCAGGAGCAACACCTTAAATTGTGACCTGTACTAACAGATTTATTTATTTACTCATAAATATTTGAAGCCCAGCGCCACTAAGTATTCTTAACACTGACACTCTGCTCAGCTGTAGTGCCATATTTTATTTCCATGCTGAATCTGAGGTGAACAGCACACTCAGGTGCCAGGCAAGAGTACTGCAGCTCTTCTTACAAAACTAAAGTTTCCCAGGAGACACATGGGTCAGAAACAGTTTCACAGTGTTGACAAGTTCATGACTGAGTAGGCATCGCGTCTAATTTTTGGGTAGAGTCATCAACAGAGGTCCTTTGCTTTGCGTGCACAGAATGCCAGTCCTTAGCGGTCGGACTCACCTGTGTGGCCCAGAGCTGCATCAACAAAGCCTTTCTCTGCATGTCCTCACTGACCCCGTCCTCCTGCAGGAGCCGTCTGTAGGCGTGTAGCCAAGGGCTCGACCCAGAGTCCTCAGTCAAACCTGCTGGAGCCAAAAGCTCCCAGAGTCTCTTTTGAACACTCTGTGCAGTCTTCTTCTCCTCTATCACACACAGATAAACATCAGAGCATGAGTCACAAAAAAGAAAAGAAAAACCCAGAACATTTTATGCCAAAATGTTTACACAAAAAGATACTATTGTGTACAACAAGTTTGGAAAGATCGGCATTCCAGCTGTGTACGTAGGTACATAGTAGCATTATACTGGCAGTTTCTTTGTAGGATGATGGAATAAAAAACAAAACAAAAAAAAACAAACAGCGCATAATGAGAAGCAAAGTCAGACATAATGTGGGGTATGTTGTGACGACACAAGTAAGGTCACAGTCTCAGGATGGGAATCTGTAAAATCATAAGAAAAACAAGCTTCCAGACACTATGTAAGCCGATGAATAACTGCTCCTCACCATGAGAACTACAAAACAAATCAAAGGGAGGACTCATCAATGATGTCAAACCTCAAAACTAGAAACAGATGTAAAAATGAAAACATGTAACTCTGCTTGACACCTGCTGACTCATGAACTGGAGTGACTCTTCATTCGTACTTTTCTGATCGATTGATGATCAGTGTCAGAAACTGGAGCATTTTTTTCAAGATGTATCATCTGTGTGTCTACCTCTTTTTAGCGTGCCTCTCGCCAATTTGGTCAAGAGAACATCAAACTTCTTGTACTCTTCATAGGTGCTTGAGGCATCGGCGCTACTGTTGTTGTTCTGTTCTCCTCCAAAGAGAGTCAGGTATCCCGCCCTGCAGAGAAGGGAGAACTGTGAGTAAGAGGAGTTTCTCTGGCTGATGAGTGAGAATCTTTCTTTTTGTTGATGGAGAGATAACGAGCCCACATAGTTTTTTTTGTCTGTTTTAGTTCTTGACTGAAAGTCCACAACAAATACAATTTAAAACTTTCCACTGGCACACCTACAATATGTGCAACTTCTCATGGCACGTAATGTCACAATAAAACAACTGGTACTTTGTGATATAATCTACTTACTCCTTTGTCCACTAAGCATGCTTTGTCATAAAATAATCTTAAAAAAAAAGAAAAAACAAACCAAAAAGCCACATCTGGTAAGCCAAAAGCATTTCAATGACAAGGTGGCCTTCAGCATCTGTATGACAGAGTAGTTGCATTTTTCTTTTTGCATTTACAAACCAAGGATAACAGGAAGGAGTATTGTGTAAACTGTTTAACTATTTAGCTAGAGGCTCTTTTTATTTTTTTTATTTTTTCACATGCCTCTTTTGACAGTTAAGAGCATTCACGTTGTGTGTTTGGGGAGGGGAAGAGGGGGTTCATACTTAAAGAGGAAGCTGTAAGAGAGGTTGAAAAGTCCCTCATCTTTCCAGTCTCGCTGGTTGTGATGCATCTCAGCTTTCAGCAAGGCCTGTAGGTGCCTGCTCATGGTTATGTTGAGCGTATCCAAATTCATTCCAAGGAAGTGTCTGCAGAAACAAATATTAAACTGTTGGTGGGGAAATGGATGGTTTTAACTAGTGCATCATTGAGAGAAATCCTGAAAATTACTAGGTAAAATCCAGAATCACTGAAAGCTCTGCTGAAATACTGAAATCCAGTAAGCCACATGAGTAGGAACCTGCTTTCTGTTAGATTTGCAGCTAGATTGAAACTGTGTGGAAAACAAACAAGCAATAACAAAACAAAAACCCTGAAATAAAATGTCTCAAAATGGGAATAAAGCTCAAGAGGAATATCCAAAATGACACTATTCATGTGACTTGAGAGGGCAACAAACATTTTCACTTCCACAGGAACTTCAAATGAAAATGAAAATAAACCGAAAATGTTTGTAGTTAAGACAGTGAAGCAATACCTTTTCATCATAGAGTTTGCTTTAGCTGGCTGTTGAAGTGGGAGCTGCAGGTCGAAGATCCTCTCCATCAGTACATGTGCGTAGCGAGTGAAATCCAGTGATTCAGAGTCACTGATCACTGTGTCAAATGAGTGTGGATCCAGCAGCACTGTCACGTAGCGGCCAGCAGCATGCACCTGTTTATCATCAGCGGACAGGTTCATGTACATAAGACATACACAGTTAAATATCTTAGATTTTCATATTCTATTTAATTTTCATGTAAAATTACCTGAGAAATCTTATATTCTATTCGTATCCTACATTATTGTGTTGTATTCATCATTATATATCTTGTAGGAAAACATAAAAAAGTTATTTAAAGGAAATTCAGGAGACAACACAAAATTTAGAGCCCATTTCCTTGAAAATCATTCATCAGTTACACTATTTTGTGTGTTGGAATAAATGAAAATTATTGAGCTAATTTATTTGGCACACATGTTATTGACTACATGAATATCAACCTGAACATATCTTGAAATCTTGATGATAAATTCTATAGTGAGCCGGCTGGCAATGAATATTTATAGATATAACAGAGACAAATAGAAACCAGAAGTTTTTCTGGCATGTGATTTAAATTCAGTTCTTTTTATCAGGCTTAACTGACAGACACTTCTTTTCTTATTGCTGAAATCCCTCTGCACGTACCAAAACAATTACATGTTACAATATCAACTGTTCAAGAAATACATTAAAAATATAACACAGCGAAGGTTCTGTGGTGGAGTCATAAACTATAAAAAACCATTAAAGCTTTAAGAGCAACATTATCCTCTGAACACTTTAAAGACTTTCACACAGTTTTAGGGGATAGTAAAAGGGACACAAAGGTCTAAGCATTTATAAAAATTTTTACTAAAAGTCTTATTCTTTGTTAGCTTCATACTCACAGTGAAAATGTTGCCATGTTTGAGCTTCATCCGATGTATGAACTTGAAGGCATCTCTTCCAAATTCAAGTGCATGTCCGAGCCATGGGATCATCCCTTTATCAAGAGGGGGCTCATTCTTGGTTCTAAAGGAGGAAGCGATACATATGTGTATGAATATACATGTGTATATATATATATATATACATATATACACACACTCGGCCACATTTTAGAACACCTTGATTTTTCCACTTTTTTTGAGAGTTATGCACTTTAATGTCTCATTATACTCTGAAATATAAGCATAGAACAAATGAACAACTCAAGTAAAAATAAAAAAATAAATAAATCATGGAATAAATTTTATAAACCAGCTTTTGACTCGAAGTAGCCACCTCTGATCGCTGTAACAGCTAAACACACTCATGTAATTGTTTCTACAATGGAAATAAATATTTCAGAAGGTCTTTTCCAACTCGGTTACAGAAGTTCCCATAAATCTGACACTTGTAAGCTGCTTTGTTCCATGAAAAAGCTTTTTCTTTTTTTGCATGGTTCTGAAATATACATTATTTTTCAGTCTTAGGAAACCCTACCTTTCTTGTTAACCTCTGGAAGTTGACACTTATCCAACTTATAAATTAGATGAGCCAAAGTTTCTACTCTTGCTGCTGTCACACTGGATGCACAGAAAAGCCCGAGTCTTTAGAGGATGGGTATTCAAAAATAGACGCATGTAAAAACATATAATAAGAACACCACATCTTACTCAGTTATTTCACCAAAACAAAAGCCAGTTAAGTGTTACTTCTAAATTTAACCATGTAGTACAACTGCATTCCTAAGTGGGTGCGGTAACATTAAAAAAAGAAATGCAGGGAGTCCCTCTTCATTCTTACCAGTATATTGTTATTGAGCGTTAATAATAATAATGAAAAATATTCCCTCTGATCATGTTCCATGTCAGTGTTGCAGTTGGATTTCATGAAGAAACTTACCTCCATCTACGTGTGAGGATGAAATAGAGGAGGGCAGGCAGGAGGAGGATCCAGATCATCTCGGGTGCTTAAACTCCAGAGTGTGTGGAGTCCCCTCAGTCATGCCTTTATGAGACTCCTCGCCCACATTTGTCACACCTCAAACTATGTCATCCCGTCTGTTCTTTGTTATTGTAAGACGCCCTTTATATAGACTGCAATGACCAAGTGAGCGATGACATCAATGTAAAATATGAGTAAACTCTGACCTGCTTTACTATAAACAGTGAAGAGCAACAAAACAAAACAAAAAAATCCCTTTTTATACAAAGCCCGTTTTTCTCCACAACTTCCAGCTGCCCATTCTTTCTAAGGTATTTATTCTAAACTGTCACTAAAAGGGCTTTTGTTTTCTTTTCAAACTGGCAGGTGAAAGTACTTGCTCATTATTATGGCCTTAGTTAGGTTTTAATTATTACAATAATAATAATTTCTCCTTGATACAATAGTAACCAAAAACCATCTCTAGTTACTTTAATGCTACTATAGTGACCCAAAACAACAGTTTAGATTTACTACAGTTTTATTTTTGTTTCCTGGTGATCTGTCTTGAACTTGTTTTGACAGGACTGCTTTCATTAAAGTGGAATACCCCGTGGCGTTTGGATGGGAGTATTCAAATACTGTGGTGCAGGAAATGTGGTTCTGCCTGCATCTGTTCACGTACACTTGTCACTCATGTTTCACTTCCACTCAAACTTTAGTTTAGTTTTTTTTTTTTTTTTGCTTCATATCATCTCCAGAAGACGTCACCTGCTGTCTGCTCAGTTTAGCACATCAAACATAAAGCAGAGAATAAACATATTCTTGATGTTTCTGGGAGGAAAAAGAAACAAGCAAAACAATAATAATAGTGATAAAAAAAACAAAACATTTGTTTTGTCTGGTATTAAACTTTAATTTTGTGTGATGACTGTTTACGCAAACTGACATTGTGATTGAACTTTCATTAATTGAACAGACTTTATGCGCTTTGTCTACAATAGATGCAGCCAATCTGATGGGTGTTGTAAAGAAACCTCTGGTAACAAGCAATATGACAACTGAAGCAACAGAACAGCATGAGAACCTTATAACTGATGTTAACCAGATCAACTTCTATCCAAAATCACAAACTAAAAATGCTTGGCAAGATTTACCGTAAAACCTCATTCAAGAGGAAAAAATGAAAATCAAGTATACGACATAAATAAAAGTAGATTCAGTGTGGCTTCAAAATACAGCCTGAAGGAAGAAAACTAGTTTTCCTCCTTCTCATTCTTTTGTTTATCAACCATCCCTCGTGATTCATGGACGTCCTCCGGAGTTTGGCCAAACACGGCTGTGGTCCGCTTGAGGAGGTAGACTCCAGCATGTAAACCGCCAACATTGACCCAAACAGTGTGCAACTTCTTCCACAGTCCTCCCATCCTTGAAATAGCCTGCAAGTAACATAAATCTTGTGAGGGCAGCCTAACAAATGAGACATCAGTTTTACATAATGACACTCATACACAGACAAACTGGCCTGGGCTAAAGTGTAAATGACTCAACCCACCGTGATTATTTAGAGAAATTTCAGGACAAATTGATTTTAACCAGGTTGTTTAAACACCTAAACAACTGCTGTATAAACGTATATGTAGTTAAATAAACGTCTTGTGCGTCAGAATGAAGATCGTCATATAATTGAAATGTAATCTTTTGACTTGAGAGAAACAGAAATAATGATGTTTGATGATTATATTTATTTATAAATGATTAAGTGATCAGTTTCATTAATACTCAGGGTAAATATTCATTCATTCATTCATCTTTCATTACAGTTCTAGTATTCAAATGCATGATTTCAGTCCCTTCATAAACCCTTTCAGGCCTTTTCACGAGGCCTAAAATCAAAGAAAAAGAAAAGAAAAAAAAGAAATCAAAAGTCTAAGCTTAATTAAATCCCCCCAATAATATAATTGTAGAAAGGTAGAATTGTTTTAGTCCACACTCATGTGCAGTTATCATGCTCATACTGACCGAAACAAACCCCACCAGGCAGAAAAGAAAGCTGAGTTTGTTTAGGAGGTTTAGAGCCTGTAGATGTGTGAGCACCCTTAGGTTTCCTCCTATCATGAATAAAAATGATTATTTATGTTTTAATAACGTATTCTTTTGGCAATACAAAGAAATGTACATGACTGGAGAATAATTTGTCCCTCTTTTTAATTTTTTTTTAAGCACCTGTAACAATTACAGTAAATTATCACTCAGTCACAGAGGGCTTCTTTCTCCTCTCAATCCATCTTTCCACAGTCCAGAATGTGTACATTTCCATCCTCCACAGAAACACTTAGACGAAGCTGAAGTGCTAGTGGAGCAGCTGTTTAGACACCACTACAACTGTAATCGCTCTAATGAGCTACATATCCAACAATGTTCCATTTTGTCTTGAAACACATGACGTATGACGGCGCTGTTAAGTGCTTCCGGATGTTGTTTTGGGACAAAAGCTTAACTTACTCAGGCACTCCTGACAAAAAACTGTCCCCCTGTCCCTATAGGGTTTTAAATTCTTTCTTCAAATGTGAATGCTGTTTTTCTTCTCCCGTTGCCTTGGCTGGGACATTATCGACCTTGTGGTGGCTGATGATAAAAAAAAAAAAGAAAAAAATAGAACAAGACAAAGTGGTAATAAAACAAGACCCAAGAACACCAACCCTGAAAAACCAAGAGTCTAAAAAAATAAACTAAAAACCAAAATAATTCTGAATCCTT
>JBAMYA010000020.1:1027166-1045101 GCA_037176975.1 Arrhamphus sclerolepis
ATAGATAGATAGATAGATAGATAGATAGATAGATAGATAGATAGATAGATAGATAGATAGATAGATAGATAGAGATATATGTATATGGGATCATGACAATATTCAGTTTATATAACTTTATTAGCTCGTGTGACCATAATGTAAGCAAACTGTGAAAATGGCACGTGCATCTACTGTGTGAGATGCAGGTTTAGGAAAAGCCTTGCAGTGGCTGGGTGAGTGGTGCTCATGATCAGTGTAAGTCTCCGTGAAATTAACGGGAAGTCAATGTGATGCCCTGCGAAGTGATGGAAACAGAATCCTCGTGGGCGCGCGCGCGCGCGCGTGAAAAACGGGGGGAGGGGAAGAAGAGATGGTTGACAATATGTGAAGGCTCACGTGATCTTTTAAATTCTAGTCTCCCCGCAGCGCAGCGCGTCGGTCGGGAACCTGTGAGCCTGCTCCGCTCCCTGCGCGCACGTTTGTTCATTCTATTTTTTTGGGTACAGGCGGACTTGACTGCTGGAGACTGCCTCTTCTGCTCTTTTCATCATGTTTCTGGTGTAGTTCTTTTTTTCTTTGAGTGGATTGGTAGCAGAAAGGAGGAATCCTGCAGGAGAAAGCAGCAGGAGAGGAAAATGCAGCGTTGGACCGATGCTCAGGTCTCATGTCTGCACTGATTTAGACTGCCTCCGGGCTGCAGGGATACAATAGCATTTAACCGTCGTTGCCTTCAAGAGGTTAGAGGAGAGAAGAAAAGCACTGCAGCGCTGCAAGCCGAGGATCGACGCCGAAGAGAGTCCTCGACTAACGGGGTCTCACCCTAGAGCCCGAGGAACCATGTCATCTACGAAATTCAAGAAGGATAAGGAGATCATAGCGGAGTATGAGACCCAAGTGAAAGGTGAGGTGTGAATCCCGCGTTTGTGTGCATTGTCTGTGCAGAGTCTGCCTCATCCAAGAGCCAGTTTTTCAGGCCAATACCTTAGTGATTTTTTTTACAGCCTTAAGCGCACTCACCTTTGCACGACACGCCTAATAAAGCACGGACAGACTTCTCCGGTCAGGTGACAAGTAATCCCGACTGCCAGTGCTGTGTCAACAGCATCCGAGTGCGAAGGCAAATGTTTATTTTCATGTTTCCTTCCCCCTTTCACCGACAGCCAGTGTTTTTTTTATGTTAATGTGTCTAAATATGTTTAGGATCTGTAGTCTACCTTCGTTGCTGGGTGAAATGACTTCTGTGTGGAGGTCTTTGCAGGATGGTGGTCTGGCTGCATTATGGGGGTCTGTATTTGTATTGATGTAGTTGAAGATGATGGAAGAAATGGAAAAATTGGAACAGATCTAATGTACACATTAGATGTCTTAAATAACATACATGCTTAATTGGGTCTCAAAAACACTGGATTCAGATTTAACTGAGACTTTATGGTATTCAGAATGTAATAGCCTACTTACTTTGATATAGCTATAAATGATTTTATTTCTTCACTTTTTCATTGTTTGACATCTAGGACCAACTGAAATTAAGCAGAATGGCTTTTACCATTTAATTTCAAAGTCCCTTCCTGTTTCATTTGGGTTTCAAGACATACAGTATCTCTCATAAGGAAAATCAACCAACAGCTTTATGGTTGACAATTTCTGCTTTGGATCTGCATCACTGCACCTCAGTTCTGAAAAAGACAAGGTCAGGCCCATATGCCATGTTTCAAGAGCCAATCCTGAGTATTGACAGGTTGTGCTATAGAGCTAATTTGCATACATTGTGAGTAAAAGATAAAATGAGGAACTAGCAAGCTATGATGAAAAGTTAGTCTAGAAAGGGACCAGGAGAAATAAAGAGGAGAAGCTGCTTGGTGTGTTTTGGTCTTGTGAAGATCACACATTTGGTTGTGCATATTTTCATTCTCTAAGCTTTAGTGTTGGTTCCTTTGGAAACCTTGCGTGTCCTCCCAAAACGGTAGGATTTTACCATTAAAGTCTATATAATAACCTGTATCTTATGTGTTTTCTTTCTGATGATGCACAGATGTGAATAGACACAAGTAGAGACTGGGCCAGAGTTTCTGTTAATTTAGCATTGTGTTACCTGCTGACAATGTTGTCAAACCTATATTGCCCATTTCTGTTACTTTCTAATTATATTGAATGTGGTGGGGAGCAAGTACTTGTGTAGTAAACATCTCTTCTTCTGCTTGAGGACTATGCTTTGGGTCAAATGGTCATAGCTGAACCCAACATGAGATCTAGCAACTGCATTGCACTGTAGTCGGATTTGCAGAAAAGGAGGAGACAGGGAAGGCTAGTATATCATCTGCTGGTGGGCACAGATGTGGGCAGGGCCAAATTAGCATAAATATACATGATCCCCATTCACTGATGGAGAAAGATACAATTTCAGGAGCGCAGTCATATTTAAAGTGACAATAACTGCTGAAGTGTCACCTAAATTTTTAATTGAAAATAAAAGGGATGTTTTTTTCAGGAACATTGTTCCTAGTATTGTAAAAAATAAAATACCCAACTGTACACATTGATGTATGTGGACATTCATGAACATTTACCAAAGTGGGGCTGGCATTCACCTTCAAGACCCTGGACCTATTACTACCACTTTCACTTTCTTTTCAATGTTACACCTTGGGGCCTTTGGTGACTGGTGGATCACACTCTAGATGCTGGGAATGTGAGGGGTTGAATGACTATCTACAGAAAAAAAACATGTTCTTAGTGTGGAAAGTATGCAGCTTTATCTTCTTCTTATCTTCTTTTGTCTTTGGGTTTTGAAGAAATATGTATGCAAACATGCCACTGCTATGTATGATATGATATATTCTACCTTTTACCTCACCTCTTGCCATTGTTGGTAGTTTAGCATCATTTGTTTAGTTCAGATTCATCTGTAAACTAGTTAAATTGACCTGCCCCTTGTCTACTTACGTTAGACAACACTGATCAATTACATGAAGAGGAAGCATATTAATTTAAGCAGAATGCTGCTTGTTCCTTATTCACAGCTGGTGTGCTGCATAGCTGACAGACACTGAAGTCTCTTTAGATCTCTTTCGAGCCACAACAATAGCAGTGTTGTGAGATGGAGCAGACAGTGATTGCATGGTAATGATATTCAGATTGGAAATTGCACCTGTGTCATTCTGAGTTATTGATATAGCTAATGTGCAGTTTACGTGGCAGAAGGGGCCACGCCGTCAGTGTGTCACTGACTGGATCACAATGAGATACCAGAGTTGCTTTATTGTGTATAAAGGTTAGTAGAGGAGTGACAAAAAAGTACTAGTTACAGCAGTAGAAGAAAGGAAATCCTCTGTCACCGTGCTTGCCAAGGTTTAGTAATGTTTGCTAGAATGCAGTTGCTGCAGATGAGTCTGAAGATGACGTGGAACACAATCATACAAACTACCTTGTTGATTTTTAAAAACATTTTTTACCCTTGCTATTGATGAATTCCTGACAACCTCTGAGGCCAGCTGCTGAACACAGGCTCTCTGAGGGACCCTGGGAGATGGTGTTCACTTTATTCAAGCTGTTCAGCTGGACGGTCTGCATTAGCATGTCAATGGAGGAGGGCTCATGCACAGAACAGAGAGACTTGCTGAGGAGCTTGGACTCTGTTTTGTAGTTAACCACCATGTGGTTGCTGGACCGCAGCTCTGCCTCCTCCTGTTTGCCAGTTTTACAGGCAGCTTGTGAAATGGGCTCAACCATCAGCAGCTGCTTGACATTTACAATAGAAGCTTTGGGAATAAGCCTATACGTCCCATTATTACATACTCGTGTTTTAAAAGGATCAAGATCATAAGAGTGGGTGGCAGCTATTGAAAGAAGCGTGGGTGATGTATAACAAAGTTTGGACACCAAACCTAAAAAATCAGACACTTGGCTGCTGTAATCATGAAGATAATTTTTTATTTTCCTGGGCTTCTGTTTACATTCCCCCCCCTCAGTACTTTAGTTTGTAGTTTGACCTAGGAGACTGTGGTTTCTGTTGGCTGCGATCCCTAAATCCAATCTCGCCATATATTAAGTGGATGGAAGGCTGTGCAGAATTGACCCACTGTCCCTATCTGACATACATATTTTGTAAAATAACATTTTTTTTTCATAAGGTATTTTACAGATAAAAGTTATTGATTTCAACCACATGTGCAAACCATGTTGTGTTTAGGTCACTAAGTTGTTTTTGGCAACACTGCACAACCATTTAAATCTCGTTGTAGCGTAACATAATTTCTCATTTCTGACAGCTGTCTACCACAGAAGTGACCACCTCAGGCTCTGACACAATGAATCCACGCTAAGACAAAAAAAAAGACATTCAGATAGAAATTACTTTTACTGAAGAATGGAAGTACCTACATTTGCTTCTCCTTATTATTATTATTATTATTTTTCTTTTTAACAACTTCTCTGACTGAGTAAATTCATGCAAGAAACAGCTCATAGAAATTTGCTGATGTCTTTAAAGTTAACACAGATTTGACTTGGGCAACTGGGGAGGTCACAGTCACCATTAAGGCCTGCCCATACCAAGAAAATACACTGGAGGTGATGCAAAAGAGGAAATGTGGTTTTAGCACCTCTGTATTTAGGTTTCTGTCTACAGTTTGTTGGTAGTCTCTGCAGGTTAATTTCTGCCCGCTTGAATTCAAAGCAGCTTAAATTTCCCGGCACAACTTGATAAAAACCTGCAGACACTAGTAATAAACATTATGTCCATTATGGACAATAAAGATACCTTTACTTAACATTCATGGTTATAACAATTTGACAGTATGTCGTGAAATGTTTGCAGTGTTCGTGATTTCAAAGCACAATGAGTTGTTTCCTGATAATGGTAGATTAAGACACACTGTTGTGTGAAATTTCTAGTTTTATATAATTTTTTATTTTTATTTTTTTAAATTAATCATTGGCTGTTTGCATACTGAAAGTCTTATAAGTACAAAACAGGTCTCAGGCTCATTTGGGAAAAGAAAACAACAGAATCCCAGCAGAATTTCATACTCATTATTCCTAGTGACTCAGAAATGACTCAGAAAGGTTATTGGTTTGGAAGAGTGCTGATGTCAGGTGTGTCCATGCTACATGTTTCTCATGTTGTAAACAGGTACTTAGAAGAATAAGATAACGTGTTCACTGTCATGTTGATTGTTGGCAATGTGACAATAATAACAGATTTTGCTCTCAAATTAACTTGAACTCTTGTTCTCTAAGTTTACTTTGTAGCGTTTCTATATTTATTTAATATGATAGCTCAGTGTATTCTAGAAAAATGAGAAACATGTATTTGTTACTGATAGAATTTGGTTTGCTAGCTGACATCTAGTGGGATGTCAGTAATTGTTGGAAAAAGCAGCGATCTCAGATATTGTCTAGTAACAAATTACAACTGTATTGGCTGACTCGGTATCTTTTGATGATTAAACGAACATCACTCCAAAGAACTATCTGCTTTCTGCCTTTGCTTGTTCATAGTTTCTGTCATCTCTTCATTGTACAAGGATGATCCTTAATTTCTCAAATATGTACCTTTAAACTTTTCACAAAGCAGGTTCTACGGCCGCTAGTTCTCCTGCTTTCTTTTTCTTCTTCATCTTCTCAACAGCGCTCTTTTTTCCATGTGCCTTTTATGGTTCCATAGTTCTTCTACATAGAACAAAGTGCATTCGATATAAATGCTTCATTCGCAAATAGTAAAGACAATTTATGTAACATAATGATTAGATACTAACAGGAATGCAGTTTTTCACAGTTTTTTTTCCCCTTATAAGTCTTTGTTAGTGTTATACACTTTAGCAATTTGTTTCCACTTGCTTCTGTGCACTCATGTGATGTCCATGAGTCCATTCCTTTCTCTTGAAAATATCCTTTGAAATCTCTAACGCAGTTGCGACTATCAATTTGTAAGCAGCAATATACAGTAGGAAGTATGATTGACTTTGACTGGTGCTGTGTAAAATTTCTCTTTTTCACACTCTGCATTGCTCTGGACTGTTGACCCTAACTACTTAAAGCCCTCCACCTTTTTTATCTCTGCTCCCTGTGCCTCATCATTCCAGTAGGGTTCCTCTCATTCGCACACATGTATTTTGTCATGCTAACCGTCATTCCTTTCCTTTCCAGGGAATACCTCCATCTTTCTAGATGTTCCTCCACATGCTCTCTGCTCTCACTACAGATCACAAACATCACAGTCCATGGAGAGTTTTATTTCAAGATTTTGTGGTTCTAGTGGCCTAGAGGATAGAGACAGGAAATAAGGCAGATAGAGAATGGAGAGGATATGCAGCAAAGGGTTGCAGGCTGGGAATTGAACCTGCGACTGCTGCAGGAGGACTGTAGCCTCCCACTACTCTGTCCCATAACTTCATTGTATGGCTTATCAACCTTATGCCTCTTTAATTGTGACAACTCTGCACATCTCCCTTGTTCTTAAAAATCACCACCAGCGTGCTTCTCCTCCATTAATCAGGCATCCTTGCACTCTAAGATACTGTTGAATGACCTGGACAAAGACTTCACTGCCACCTCTACTAGACACTTCCACTTCCACAGGTATATCATCAGAATCAACTGTCTTTCCACTCTTTATCCTCTTCAATGCCCTCCCCACTACAGTCTTACTAATCTTTGCTAGCTCCTGGTCTACAACAGTCACCTCTTCTACTCTTTGTTCTTCTTCATTTTCCTCATTCATCAACTGTTCAAAGTACTCTTTCCATCTTCTCATCACACTTTGGTACCTGTTAAAACTTTTCCATCTCTGTCCTTAATCACCCTGGCCTGCTGCAGATTCTTCCCATCTCTATCTCTCTGCTTTGCCAACCTGTATAAATCATTGCACACCCTTAGTTTGGCCTTTGCCACCTCTACCTTCACCTAACGCTGAATCTCCCTGTACTCCTGTCTACTCTCTTTTCAGTCTTTCTGGCTTCTCAATGCCCCACTTCTTCTTAGCTAACACTTTCCCTGTACATGGTCCTGCACTTCTTGATTCCATCACCTCCTTGTCTACTTTCCTACCAGATGGCAAACCAGGTACTGTCTTACCCGTCTCCCTGATCACATTAGCTATAGTTGTCCAGTCATCTGGAAGCACATCCTGACCACCCAGAGCCTGTCTCAACTTCCCTCTGATGACAACCTTCCTTTTTCAGCTTCCACCACTTCCTCCTCTGCCCTGCCTTTGTCCTCTTCATCTGTCTCACCACCAGAGTCATCCTACACACTACCATCCTATGCTGTCTGGCTACACTCTCACCTGCAACAACTTTGCAGTTACTGATCTCCTTCAGGTTACATTGTCTATAGATGTAGTCCACCTGTGTGCTCCTACCTCCACTTTTATAAGTCACCCTATATTTCTGCCTTTGCCAGAAAAAAGTATTTACTACAGCCATTTTCATATTTTTTGCAAAGTCTAGCACCATCCATCCTTCCGTGTTCTTATCCACGATGCTAAACTTGCCCATCACTTCATCATCTCTGTTGCTTTCTCCAACATGTCCATTAAAGTCTGCACCAATCATCACTCATTCATCTTTGGGGATACTCTCCATCTCTTCATCTACCCCACTCCAGAATTTCTCCTTCTCTTCTAACCACTTGTGGTGTTTAACCACTAATAACACTGAACACCAAACCATCATTTTCTAGCTTCAGACTCATCAATCTATCTGTCATTGTTTTCACTCCAGAAGATTCCTAACAAGCTCCTCCTTCAAGATAACTCCAACTCCATTTCTCTCCCCAGACACACCATGATAAAACGGCTTGAACCCTGCTGCTAAGCTTCTAGCCTTGCTACCTTTTCACCTGCTCTGAATATCCACCCTCCTTCTCTGCATCATGTCAGCTAACTGTCTAGCTTTTCCTGTCATAGTCCCAACATTCAAAGTCACCACTCTCAGCCCTAGATCCCATTTTTTTTCTATTTTCTCTTTGCCCAAGGGCACATTTTCCTCCTCTCTTTTGACCAACAGAATCTCAACTTCCATCACTCTTGAGGTCAACAGGTCGTTGTTAACCTCAACTGATCCAGTTTGGGGTTCATGGGTCTTGTGAATCGCATGTTTAGTTTGGCATATGTTTTATGTTGGATGTGCTTCCTGAACAACCTTCTGGATTTATCTGGGCTTGGTCCTGGCTTAAAGATGACTCTAGCTTGTTACCCCCTCAGGCCGCATTTTGTGCACTGGAAAACTGGCTCTTCTTTACTCATGTTAGCAAGAAATGCAATTTTATACAAGAGTAAAAGAAATTAAAATAATGAAAAATGAAATGTCCTTAACTGTTAGAAAATAAAAGATTCATGCCATACTGCCTTATCACCCTGGTCTCTGTCACCAAACTGTTTTGCTCCAGGGTTTTTTTTTTTTTTTTCCAGCTTTCTTGTCTTTTAAAACTCTACAATGAATGCAGCTGCTGCTTGATTAACAGAGACTTTGTTCTCTTTCACAAGTACTTAAGATATAAGGAGTCTTTCATAAAGCTGTGGATCTACCAGGCGTGGATTATCATTTCACGCAGTCTCTGAATAGTGCTTCAGTTTATGTGTCTATATTAATGAACGAATAAAGGTCCAGTTAAGCATAAGTATTAAGTTAAGCATTTCCATGGTTGTTTAGTGCCAGCTAGTGCAAGTGTTGACTTCTCATTTAACTTGTTTGTCTGAGCTGAAAAAATTTTAATCAGCCTTCTCTGTAGAAGTGTAGCTTTCAACGCCATGACCGTATGACAGACCCAGCAGTACACTGTCATTTGCTGAGGGTTTACAATCTAATTACAGGCTGTTGCCCGTTCTTTTAATGCAACAGAGTGACTGATCTGAAACACCAAACATGGACCCTAATTCTCCTCTCATTTTGTCACTGAGCTTTCTGATAAAAAAACAAAAAACTCAAGTCTAGTACAAGCAGCATCATCACTGAAAACAACTGTTTGAGACAGCTGTCCATACTGCCACAGATTGTGACATATTAAAGGATTAAATTCATAAAGGCATTTTAGAATAGAAAACTCAGAATTTTTATAACACACAGATGAATTTCATGGAACTGAAGCCTTTGCAACCTTAAAATTAAAAAAAAAAAAGTGTTTATGGTCAATAACTCAGAATCGACATAAACGGATAAAAACAAATAAAGAGAGAATCGCAAGTGTCGTTCCCACTATAAGGGGAAAAAAAGGATCAGAAGAAAAAGTACTTCCCCCTGAGAGATGGTAACCTTAGAAACAGTGGCAATACTGCAGTTGTGCAATAAAAATTGTTCATGAAGAGTTTATAAAGGTTATTATTTTATTAAGTTACCAACCAAATTTTATAGCTTTGGGAACTGTGAGATTGCCTTTATCACATTCAGAGGAAACAGGTGTCTCACAGAAGACTTTAGACAATTAAAAAACACTCCCATTTGTAGCTCACAAATCCCTCTAGTCCAGCATTGATCATAGAAATGGAACCATTAGTGGTACAGGCTCAGTTGCCATGAAGCTACAGATTTTAAGGAAGTATTTGGTATTGCATTTCTAACATTTTATTGATTTATCTGGTATCAATTTCTTAATTAACTGCCTTTTAAATGTACCTTTTTTTTGTCTGACCAACAACCTCAAACATTATACTAGCAGGAAAGAGAAAGAAAAGCAGCAAATAAAAAGATAAGATGTTTGAGCCTCTAGAAGCCTTATTTGGTTGGTTGGTCTTTAAGTGGTTATGTGTCAATCATCAAACAGTCCAAGTAAATGTGATAAGTCTTCCTTCATTGCCATTTCAGTCCTGTTTTGTTGTCTGCTCTCAGTTTCAGTTTGATTATGGAAAAACTGTGCTGGACACACTGTACTTAAACACAAGCATTGCTAGAAAATAAAATCTTTCACTCAATGTGATTCAATGTCTGTAATTATTTGATTAAAAAAAAGTGGTATTTTGATTTATTTTGTACTCAAAAGAACATGTGAAAATTAGTTTTACTACTTTAATCAGATGCTGCAGCATTGTGATTAACCTAAATCAGCTTCATTTTCAAATTAACCCCATCTGTCACTGCATGCAACCAGCACATGCCTCCTCACTCAGTGTGCCACCTATTCTCATCCGTCAGATTTCCCCCCTTCTTCCAATAAGCTTGTCCCCTGGGACTGGTTCACACCCATGTTGCCATGGAGACAGTAGCCTAGTCCTGTAAAGCTGGATCCCCGGATGCAGCAAATGATAGACAGCTGGGTGTGTTTATGAGGCTTATATTTGGGCTTTCCTACATATGATGATACCGGTGATGGAGTGATCAGGAAGTCTGGGAGTTTCTATTGCATTTTATTGTAACGCAAAACCTATTTTAATCATTATAATGTGTTTTCCTTGTTTACAGTTCAGTGTTTATTAGAGCTTGGGGAGAGTAAACAAGGCTTTTTTCCTGTTATTACCAAGTTTATTATCTGCTGTTCCTATTTTAGACAGTAGCAGCAGCATAAATATAGTATTCTGTTTCACTGAGTAGAGAGTTACATTGCAAGCAACAAGGTAGGGAAAATATTGCACAAGACAAGATAATCTCTTGACTTTTTTTTCAGTCTGAATCGATTCTTAGTTTAGTAGACAGAACATCCGATGGAAAATCCAATAAACCAGTTGATAATTAGGAGAACCGACATGGAAACTGACAGCTGACATCTTGCTGTAAGATGCTACATCGGTTCCTCTCTGCACAGCCATTGATTGGTCTCAGCTCATGTTATCTTATCTCTTAGCACATGTGCTGCAGCAGACCAGACTAAAGATGGGCCAGTGAGATACAGACAGAGCAGAACCTGCAGTGACTTCCAGAGCATAACCCCCTGATTTCAAAAATGTGTTAATCATTGGAGGATTTAAAACAGAACAGAAGAGTTGGGGATTAGTTCAGCAACTGGGACTTGTATTATGAGAATCAGTATGAGGGACAGGGAGAGCAAAATCAAGGTCTGGAGGAGGGTTGCAGTCGTCTGTGTGTCTTCTTTTCACACTAATTTGGCTCTGCAGTGGAGAGCAGAGATGCTGCAGAGCTGCAGTTGGGGATTAGGTTAGAGAAATTTGGCTCAGAATTGCTTTTGTCTGGCTTGTGTGTGTGTATCTTACTGCATGGAGACAAGAACGCTTAAAGGCTCGATTTTCAGTGTGTTTATTGCCTTCTGAGGCTGGTTAAGATGTTCATTTTATCCCAGAGAGACTTGTAGTTTTTGCCTCTTTGATCAGCGTAGACTATCCAGTGTCATTTTTTTTTGAATTGTTCAATTTTTTTCTTTCCATTACTGCAGTTATTTTCAAGTAAGACAGATTCACCATCAAGCTCACCTTTGCAAAATCAGGATTTATTCTTATTATCTTGTAGGGAGGTGATTCATGTCTTCTGACTGTCCTCAGTCTGCCTGCTTCGCTGTGCAGCCTGGGTTTCCCTGCTGCCCCCAGGATGCTCTGCAAACAAATCCTCTCATTCTCTGCGCTCCTGTTCTTTCTTGTCTTCATTGCGACAAGATGTCACATGGCCCTCCCAAACAGCAGACTTGCAGTAAACTGCTGCACCAGTGCATCACGTTTGATGTTCTGAACTGTCATTGAGAGGATGTGAAAGTTTAAACTTTCTTTTTTTTTGCTGTACTACTTGGTTTTGGGAATTTGTTAGTATTATTTTATGCTCCTTTAAAATTTATACTTATATATGGCAATAAAGAGCTTGTAATTATAGCCTTTAGTAAGAACAGAGTGTGTATTCAGTCAAACTGTGAGAGAAGTCCTATGCTCTTGTGGGTCGTCTGTGTGTTTTCTCTGAAAATATATGACACTGAGTCAATTGTCATAAACACTCTGTTGATCTTGCAACTGGGAGCAAGTGTTGGTTTGTGTGCACATGGGAGTTGGTTTTCTTGTTCATTCAGAATTACCAGTTCAGTAAGCCAGTGGGCTCAGAGCACCTGATCATCTGGGGAAAATTAAGGAACAAGCATGTTTCCTCTATGATATTTTGAAATATGATACCTGTAATCTCACAGAACCTGTTTGCTATTTGTAAAGTAGGACCCTGATCCACATAAAAGCTACGATATATTGGATAGCTGATTGCTACAAAGTAAATGTTCTCAAAGGAAACGTTGATAACTGAAGTTAGTCGAAGGATACTTCGTCTTATCAAGCAGCAACATTTGAAAGATGAATGTAAATGTGCACAGTGCTCTGTGCTCAGTCAGATTTATTCCTTGAGAGCAATTTCAAGAGTCCAAAAACCCAAGATGGCAAAGGCCAAATATAAAATCCTTTGTTATTTTCAGAGAAAGAACACAGCCAAGCTTTCTATTATGCCTCCCTCTGATTGAAACAGCGGGGCTAATCTGCTTTTATTTCATCTTAAGAACTCATGTACTTTCTTGATGATGGATGACATTTTGACTCATTCTGCCAATTTTCCTCTCCTTGCACATTTGAATTTAGGCACAGTTGCTTATTTGCAATTTTAATACGCATAATGTTTAAAGTACTTGGAACCTTTCATAGTAGAGGGCTTTTAGCACACACCTGACACTTAAAAGCAGCACACAAGACTTTATTCATTAACTTAATGCTAAATTAAAGCAGCACAAAGACATTTTCCAGTTAAAGTGTCTGTTTTAACTTCAAATACATGTTCATCTTCTCTTGGCCTGACTATCAGCAAAAAGTAGTCGAAGTAACTTTGGACTTTTGTCCTCTGGTAACAACTGTATATTGCTTTAAGGCTACATGTCACACGTCAAAACTGATGATGGTAGCTCAAAGAGCTAACCTGGACATCATGTCAGAGGCATGTGATGGGGGAAGAGAACATGAGACGCAATCTCCACACCTGTAAGGGAACCTTGAGCTAAAAATAGTACCTCTGTGCTGCTTTAGATACATGGCTGTTGTGGTTGCAGATCAGATCTCCAGGACAACAGTTTTGGTGGATTCTTAAAGACCTTTGTTGGATGCTTTTGCTTACAGTGGGGTCTACGCAAGCATGTTGCATATGTTCTGCTCAGTCTATGTTAAATCATAATTAACTGTTCTTGCACCCCCATCATTTAAAACATTGAATGATGAGGGCCCATTTTTCAGAGTAACACTCACTACCTTAAATAAGAATATGATTATGATCCTTAGTTAGCTTAGGACTATACAATACAATGGCTTGTTGACTATAACAAAGTTTGATTGTTTGATAGTAATGCCACATTACTTGGTTACAACTTTTAATGAAAAATGTACGTTGATTCTTACATTCTCATTTCCAATATATTATATAGTTTTATAGGAGGAGGTTTTATGGATTTGGAAATTTAATTTTTCAGTGGTTTGTGGCTGAAATTATTCTTCCTGGACATTCTTGACAGTTTCTCAGTTGTTCTCATGTGATTCATTTTGATATTGGAATTATATTGTATCAACTAAGATTAAGAAATACGTTGTGATCTTAACTTTTGTGATATTTTCCAGCCCCAGGTTGACCCCACAAGAGAAATTATTCTTTCACAGAACACATCTTGCAAGGAAACCGAGGTCAGACAGGCTCTGGAGCCCCAGCAGGGTTAAGTGATCCAAAGCCAGACAATGGCACCTTCACAGTGTGGGGGCTTGAACTCTTGGCCTTTGGTAACCCGGAGCCTTAACTGTTGAGCCACCATTGCGTTGAATGAAGGTCCAATAAAACTTGAAAAGTAGAGAGGCACTGCATCTGTAAATCATCTTGTTACCATTCTCCTGGTGGGAAGCCAACAGGAAGTCAGGCAGATCAGCCAGAGGAAGTCTCTGATACAGATGCTCTCGGCCACAGGACTGCACTGTCCATGCTCTTTAGGAAACAAAAATGCCTATATAGCTTTTAAAGGTTAAAAAACAACAACAACAAAACAATAAAAACATTGGTGATGTGTGCCTTGCATCCAGTTCACATAATTTAGCCACTGTGAAAGCTCATGCAAATGTCTGCAACCAAGCTTTGTAGGAGCAGAGATTAAGAATAGTAGCACTTAATCCACTTTCTTCATGATCTGTGAACTTCTGTTACAGCCACTTTATGATAGTTTTATTTAACTTAAATTTTATTCAGCAGCATTTACTAGCAATATCCCCCAAATCAGCAGTACACAAGCTATAGAATTATCTGTGAGGTCAAAGTTCAGATATCTCCAACATCCTACCATTGTTTTCAGAGGTTTTCCTTTTCCTGTTCTACAAGGACTCAAGTGTCCACTGTGACTTCAGTGCGTGTCCATAAATGGCACTGAACTAATTACATTCTGGAGCAGGTGTACCAAAGGAGCAATCTTGGCGATGATGAAAGGCTCAGCTGAGGAATGTGAAGTGTTTGTCATAAATATGTCACAATAAAACTGCCAGTACAGAACATTAATAAATGTTTGTAGAGTGGTTAAGGAAACTGTAAATCTAAAACTTATGGGCATTTGGTCAAACTATGGGAAAACTATGCTTGAACGTACACTAGAACATTTTATTAGAAACACCTGTGAGATGTGTTTGCAATCCACCAGCTCTGCCATAGATTCCTCTGGTAATTCCATTCTCACTACAAGCATTCATGCGGAACAAAAAAGTATACTTTTTTTCGAAACAGGCACAATTAAAATGTTATTAAAGTAGGTAAATACACCCTCTGATGAACAATAATACATCACATATTACACAATGTTATTTTTCTTTGAATGTAAATAGTTTAAAAATGCAGAAGCTGCGTGTTAAAACTTAAGTTGTTCTAATGATTCAGTATAACTATAACTGGGGTAGTCTCTCATTGTGGTGGAGGAACTGTTATTATTATTGTGTTGGCATATATGTGGTGGATTAGTGCCAAGGTTGGCAAAAAAAAATAAACATCCTTCTTCTTTTAAATGTAATTTGATCTTGCAGCAAATTTAAATGTTCTTGTGCATCGGTGAGAGTGAGGGTGAATGCGTCCTTCCTCAGCCCTCTCATAGTCTCCTCAATAAAACCTGGGGGCTATTACATGTGTTTATCTTTGATTTGATTACCGGTACACATTTTAATTGTTGGTGATGAAGGAACTGTTCTTCACCAATACCAAAACCTCTGGACTAATGTATTTCAGTGTATAAAATGGTTGATAATAAAAATACAATGGGAAATAGGTGGGGTTTTGCATCACTAGAAATCAGAATCATGGCAGATTGGGGTGAATTTACATGGTGTTAAAAAGGATTTTGTGATTCTACCAGTCTGTCAGAGTTGAGTTATTGTAAAGTCGTTAAAGTAGTTCATCTTCTTTATTGAGATTGGAAGGAAGGGTAGGTCAGAAATTGAGATATTTGTTTTACATTGATTCTGCTCTAGTTCTGTCCATGAGTTGTGTTTTTTTTTTTGATCCATTTTATGAAATACATTGCAGCTGATTTCATAAGTAATATTGAAAGATGAGAGCTCCTCCTAATCCTCCTAATGATTTTATTTATTTATTTATTTTTTTCTTAGCATTCTTGTTTTTCCAGTAGAACTGTGTTACTAATGAGTTAACTGAGTTGAACCAGTTGTCTGCGGGTGTAACTGGCAGTGCTGAAAATTGGAAAATAATTTGTGGAAGTGTTTTCATTATGTCTGTAGCCATCCGGCCCATATGAGAAAGTAGAAAGTTGTTAAATTTTTTTAAGCAGAGTGTAAGTAAAACTGAATTAATGTTTCTCCTTGACTGTCAGTCGAGGAGAAACATTAATACCCAAATATTTAATTTTGTCAGTGTTGCTTGGAGGAGTGTTTTCCAAAAGCAGTAGTATGGTTGATTTTGGCCAACCAATATAGTTAGAGATTTTGGAAAAATTCTGAATAATATTAAAGTTTCTTGTATAGATTTGTACGGGTCCTCTAGATATAATGATATGTCATCTGCATAGTAACTAACTTTAAGCTGTGACCGAGTGTCTTGAATTCCTTGAATTCATTTTGGGGTTTTGTCGTATTGCTACTGTGAGTGGTTCAATAAAATTGGCAAACAGTGAAGGAGAGAGAGGACATCCTTGTCTGGTTCCCCAGTGAAGTCAGAAAACTGAGATGAGAGCGTCTTGTGGAGTGATATGGATTAAATTGAATCGCCTGCAGGTGCTAGCTGGTATATTCCTATTTTTAATAAAGCCTGGATGGATTAATATTGGAGTTACTGTTTTCTATTCTTGTGCTTTAGTGATGATTTTCATGTCTGATGATTTTCAAGTCTTTTGCACGGTTTGGGGAAAAATGGGCTTCAAAGGCTCTCTGTACAAACCTATGGGTCATATTTCCATTCACTGCTTGTCACAACAGAAGCAATTATGAACTGAATTGTGTCAGGTCTCACCACCACTGGTCTAATATGCCTGCTCTTTCAAAACCTTTATTTTAATCAATAGTCCACCTCTTTAAATAACAGCTAGACAGCCTGCAAACTAAATTTATTACAGTTTAAGTGAATTTTGAGTCAGAAAAAGCATAATATGGAACTTTAAAGTTTAATAAAAGCAACTCAATCACTGGACTTTGGCAGTAACCTCTTCTTACCACATTTTATTTATTTGTCAAACTTGTTTTACTTTTAATTTTATCTTTTACATTTCTTATTGTTTATCATATCACATACCAGAGAGACAACTGCCAGAAAAGTAACATTATAAATATTCTAATTTTAAAAAAATAAATACATTAAAACATAATTTACTTGCCAAATATCTAAATAACTGTGATTCTGATTCTTTTGTTGTTAATTTGCTGGTGTGCTTGTAATCATTTTCCCTTTGGCATGATGCAGATGCAGCTGCTGGTCAGGTGACCTTACTTTTGACCAGGGAATATTTTAGTGTCCAGAGGATTTCATGGTCCAAGGAATGACCACAAATTGCCCAGGTCCTGTGGGTGTAAAAACAGCCCAGATAATCGTTCCTCCAGCACCGTGCTTAACGGTTGGTTTGAGGTGTTTGAGCTAATAAACATGTTATTTTGGTGCTACGTATTATGAAATTGTATGATCACATGTTCCCATCTGTCAGTCTAAAGGTCTAATGGACATTGTACAAGAGGTCTTATGGTTGGTGGTTTGTTCTGATGGAGTTATGCAAAACTTAGCTCTGCGGCTTTTTTCTTCATGGAGAGAAGAGGTTCAGTTTTTGTTCAGTAAACAACAACACTATAATACTGCTATGTCATGTGTCTGGTGTTCATCACAAGCTGTGATTTCCTCATTTTAATAACAGATTATTTTTTTCATGATGCATAAAACATTTGAAATGAAAGAGCATGCATTTGTTTTTTTCACATGACTGAAAGTTCCCCTTTTCTGTACCAGACCTTGCTGTAGAGCTGAAGAAGCTTTCAACAGAAGATCATTTACTGTTTCATCTGAATATGATACAGTATAGTGGGTGTGCAGTGTTGTCCATCATGTTTACGTGCTTCTTTCTACATTCAGCTTTCCACTTCCACTTGCTAAAATCATAAAATACTCACAATGTCATTAAAGGCTGAAAATAAAAGGCCTTTGTATAATTAGACTTTGTAGGAGATGACAAATTGATAATTATCACATTCAAAATAAAATAGTGGGTGTTTATGCACATGCACACGTACACATGTACTCTCTTTTAAAAAAAAAAAATTGTGGCCTGTTTAAACCACTGGACTATGCAGCGGTAACACACGTTCTCTTCTATTCCAAAATATACAGTACAGTAACTTAGTTCTTGCCATAGTATTAAACACCAAGTGAACTCCAAGTGCCAAAAGTTACTATGAACATTATTAGTTATTTAATGCAGATTTATGTATTTAATCAAACATTTGTAATACATTATTGGGAGGTAATTTTAAAAGACCAAAGAGTCAGGTTTGGTAATGGGAAGCAGAGAAAGTACAGACTAAATAAAAACAAACATTACATTTTCCATC
>JBAMYA010000020.1:1046177-1092514 GCA_037176975.1 Arrhamphus sclerolepis
ATAAGCATTAATTATTTTTTAGCCTAACAGAGTAATGATACACACTGTTTGAAATGCTAATCTTCTCCTCCAACTGCATGTAAAACTACCCATAAGTCTGTTCTTTTAATGCCTTGGATGATTTCTTTTGAATTCCTGGTAATCCTAACAGATCATTAAACTGTCTTACTAAAAAATAATTAATGCTTATTGATGTCAAGAACACTGCATTTGTCATTTTATTAAGAGACTCATTCATATATATATATATATATATATATCTGGGGGTTCATAAGTTAGATAAAATTTAAGATAGAGTAATAAAGTTAACAAGAAAACGTATAGAAATATTTGATTTGATGAATATTTCAAAGCTGTATTTTAGTATCCAACCTCAATTTACTTTGTAGTCCTGCTATTTCTTCACTTGGTAGCAAATTATTGCAGGGCTGGTTATAGATGGCAGTAATACGTCCTTATGCAAGTGAGAAATAATGATTATAATAATAATGTACTACATAACTTGTTTTGACAACAGTCATCATCAGTTTTCCTGCCGTGCTATATTCACAACATTCTCTTCCTCAGAGATCGAAAAACAACCACTCCGGAGTCCCTTTCTTTGAATAAACCGCAGCGAATCGAGCCTGTCAAAGAGCTGGGAATACTTGGGGAATAATTCTCCAATTGCTCATGATGTCTCAGAGGGAAGGGCACACTTCTTGGTGTGCATGACCTATTTTTCCATTTGCATCTGTCAAAAGTATCGCTTCAGCTTATTGTTCAGAGTTCCCTTTTTGTGAGAGAATGTTTTCAAATGTCTGCCCTGTCACTCATGCACATGGTGTCACATTTTCCTCAGGAATTTCTCTTGGCTTGCTAGCTTTGACTTTCTATTAAAAAGAGCAAAAAACATTGCATGTCTGGCAGTGCAAGACATTCCTGACAGGACTGATGTAGTAAAGTGGTGTCTGGTTGGGAGCTCTTTTTAAATGGGACTTTAAGCTCTCAGAGTCGGGAGGGAGAAAGGGAGGCCTCTGGATAAAGAAGAGGGTTGGGACAATGGTTAACCACAGAGTGAAGCATGCCTTTTAGGGCTGAGGCCAGGCGGCACGACATCACAAAGGCTCCCCTGCACTACATTACTATTTCCCCAGCAATCAGAGCCGGTATTTATTCATGACGAGGGCTTGGCTGACCAAATTACTCCCACGGCAGTATGAAAACACAGTCTTTGTGGTTTTACCATTCAGTTAGCTGCTCATCTGCCTGTAGTGTGCCACTGCCAAAACTTCATCCTGCCCTTGTTTTGTGGATTATGACTTACACTGACTCATGTTGTAACAGAAGGGTGTTGCAACATGCTGCAGCTTTCATTGGAAAGTTCATGTTTCTGTTTTATTACTTCCATTTAGACAGAAATGACCACAGAAACACAAGGATGTCATGTCTTTTTTGCAGGAAACACAAAATCCACTACATGGTAAAAAACAACAACATTATTTCCTGTTTCATTCTGACATCTGTTTGACAACAAACTATTCCTGTGCATTTTGTGAAGTTCTTTTCTTCCCGTTTTAGTGTCCCACCAGGTCTCAGTTGCTAATTACCACACCTTTTGTGGTTATTTCCTTCAGTATATTTACACCCTGCATGGTTTTCCTTGCACATTACCAGATCCTTGTCTTTTCAAACATTTGTTTCTACAGTTTTCCTCAGGGTAGAGCAAGCTCTTAAAATGTGTATGTAAAATTGTGTATTCCTGTTGAACTTTGTTGCATAAAAGACATTACAACATAATCTAAAGCAATAAAATACACTGTGTTTATATTTTCTTCACACAGTCTAAAATGCAGAACAGAGTGCAAGTAGAATCACTAAACATGTGAGCTGTTTGACAGACCGATGCCTGTGCAATAATCTTTAATTTTGCATATTATTCTACTTTGGCTTTTTGACTCACGAGCAGCACTTAGGAATGCTTCTCATCAGATTCAATCGAAAAACATTCTGGTTTTCGGTCAAAGATGCATATTGTCTGCAGAGGTTTCATTCCTCTTCACCTTATAACACTAATGATAGCTCCTCCTATAGTTTTCTGTTTTTACTCTGTAAGGGGGAAGAGAGAATAGCAGCAATGATGTCTCACGAGTTGAGACATCATTGCTGCTGATGACAGCACTACAATGAGGAATCAAGTTTCGCTTGTGGCTCCCACAGTCATCAAGGACCTGCAGTCTGCTTGGAAGTGTTAGGTTCCTCTTAAGGAGAAATGCTTCTCTTTATCCAAGTACGGGTGTGCATTACCTTCTCATTAAAGCACTTTGATCTCACTGTGGACATTTATGAGAGGTCACACAGACACATTGGCTTAGCATGGAGCCTCTGCATTTGTATTTAGTCTTGACTAACTTACTTTTTATATTTATGTTGCTGCTGATGTCAAGTACAGTGAGGAGAATTAGAGTCTAAAGTTGTGTTGTAACTCGCTTCTTGTATACGTCCCTCGACATGATTTGTTATTAAAACTCCTAGCTAATCATAGTCAAAGTTTAACTTTCCTTTATGTAGGCAGATTCCAGTAGTCATTGTGTATTTTATGTCAGATTTTTATAGGAAAGTTGACAGATTGACTTTACATTGATGCAGTGGCTGCAGAAATCTTTGATTGAATAAACACGTTTCATCTGTTACATAGTTCAAGAATTGTTTTACAGAGGAAATATTAATGAAAATTTTGTGCTTGAGAGCATATATTTGGGTATCTGCACTTACAGCCAAATGAAAAACTCTTATAGAACACAAACCCCTTCGCTTTGTTTGGGGCAACAAATGTCTGAAAATGTCATTCACTGAGCAGTGAAGCATAACGTGTCTTAACAGACTCGTATTAGAGAAGAATTAGCTATCTTCCCCATCTCTATTGCCACCGAACTTCTTTCACGGTACCTCAGGAGTAGGTAGCACAAAGCTTGAACACCATTTATAAAAGAGGTACACCCTTGGGAAGGATAGTGATGAAGTTGAGGGAGACTTTGAAAAAAGTGAGATGTTTTACTGTATCTGACTGTGGGGAACTCGGTAAGCTTTTATCAAAGAAAAAAAAAAAAGCTTTTCAAGTATAAATGACTGATTTGTGTGTAAGCAGTCCTCTCATGTCTTTTTTGTTTGATGTTTTGATGGACAGAGATCCGTAACCAGCTGGTGGAGCAGTTTAAATGCTTGGAGCAGCAGTCCGAGTCCCGCATCCAGCTGCTACAGGACCTGCAAGAATTCTTCCGCCGCAAAGCTGAGATTGAGCTGGAATACTCCCGCAGCTTGGAGAAATTGGCTGAGAGGTTTTCCTCCAAGATCCGCAGCTCCAGAGAACACCAACTGTTCAAGTGAGCTGTCCAACCACGATACAGAAAACGCATGCATTTACCGCTGACAGTTTCATGTACATCTGTTTGACAGAATACAGTGTAATTTTCACAATCCCTTCCTTTATTTCTTTTGCATTAACAGTGTGTTTTAGTGTTCATATTTATTTCCAGTGAGAAGCTGAATCGCATGAATCTGCAGTCCGTCTGCAGCTCTGGTTTTACAGTTGGCCTGTATTCCTCACACTCTCACACACATTTAAAATCTTGTTTTTGAGTTTGAAATATGCAATATGAAAATGACTGTTAAATTCTCAAATGCACACTAATCTGGTGGGTGGCGGTTGTCACTGTTAGACATATAAAAACAATTTATTGTTAACATGCTGAAGTGTAAAATAAGAGAAAAACATGCAGTTACTGAAGTAGAAAAAGCACTTTATCCATTTACTTTTCTATTTAGCATATTTTCCTCATAACAATTCAAACACACTTTAATTGATATTCTCCGGAGCACGATTGGGAAAAGAAACACAGACAAACAACTAAAACATTATTCAGCTGAATAAATCTAAACTCATGACGGCTTTTGCAAATCAAGCCTTCGTATAATTATAGCACGCAATATAGATATTACAGTGAGATTATAAAATACCCTGTACTATAGAAAGACATAGAATATTTATTCCATTTAAAAAGAAAATGTTAAAAAGACTTAAAAGTAGCAGTAAAAGTGAACAACACTCCATTAGAGCGTAGTATGATAGCTGCCCTTAGTATTTTTCAAATAGATGCACATTAACAATTTTAATAAAACTAGAAAATATCAAAAAGATTGTGAGCTATTCAAACATTCTTTACACTGCATGACACGGTGCATGTCTGTGCACATGCACTGTATGTGCTGTTTGAGAGCGCAGTGTGGACTGAAGAGCACAAGGATTTAACAGGATAATTGAGTCCAGCTGCGTCTGAAGACCAAAGGCTCGATAGAACCGAGCTGCAGCTGCTGCACCACTGTGGCTTAACCTTTTGGACGTCAGAGTTGATCTTATCCACTCAGCAAGGGACGCTTGTCAGAACAGCACACCTATAACCCCGAGACATGTTTTCTAATACTGCTTTTTGTAGTGTCTTGATAAAGACAATGTACACAGACGTCCACATAATCATGCACATGCGTTCAGCAAATAGCTTTCAAGCTAACCAATGTGTTCGCGGATGGATTTCATGAAGTTTTGATAACTTACCAAAACGCTTCAGAACATTTTTGCAGCTTATGCAATGGCTTGGCCTGCAGGCAAACACAAATCGTTTTCATCAGCTGTGACACGCACTTCACTGTGCCCTTCTTACCCCTTAAGTGTAGTTAAGTTAACGGCAAGCCACCAAAATCCAAATGGGTCTAGGCAAGAAAAGCACTTGCTTTTGTCTGATTAAAAACACTCAGCTGGCATAAATCCTAACCTCACATACGCCACCAAAAAACACAGACAAGAGCGAAGTAAGTAGTGCCTTTTAATCCCGACAAAACTCATCAGCTAGTGTTCTTTATTCATCAGTTACTTGCCCTGACTTTCCAGACAGAAGTTTAGTCTTCCACAAACACCCTTCCAGAAACAAAAGCTATCTTGCAGATTCCTTACTTTGCAGAAGATGCCACATTTTATAACACACAGTGTATATTTTTTTAATGGTGTTTTTGTTTTAAATAACTCACTTTTTTCTGAGGGACATCAAAAAGCATCAGAAAGAGGGAGACATCCTGACCAGGAAGGACTTCCTTGTGTCCTGGATTCAAGCCTAGAGTGTGCTGGCTGAATCCTTCCACTGCTGATTCATTAGCAAGTCGAATGCCTCCGTGATTTACAGCTACTGCAGTTACAGCCACACCGCAGCAACCCACCCAAGGATCATTTTGCTCTTCCACTTTACCTCATTTGCAACAGAAAAAAAAGAAACACTGGATGATAACTTGGCTTTTCTGCACTGCAGTCCCGGTGCTCTATTTGATTACGCCTGACTTCATTTTAAATACAGCACAGAACAGACATTTCTTGGCTTTGCATGAATGGGTTGCATATTGTACAAGCGCCACCATCCACCATTTAAAAGGCATGTCAAGCGATATTAGTCTGACGACGGGGAACAGGCCGTCAGAAAGCTGAAGCAGACAGTGTTGTTTAAATAAGTGTGCGCATGTTGATATATCTGTGTGCATCTAGGTGACTGGTTTAAGGGGAACAGTGGGGGAAATATGTTTGGTCTCCTTTTTTTGCATCATTTCTCTGTACATGTGAATATTTATTTTAGCTTTGAAGTCACCTTTGATCAGTGAAGTGGTGTCCTTTAGTGCTTTACAGTCAGAAAGATATATCCTGAAACAACTGGATGCCACTGGATGTTGCTGCATATTCCAGCAGGCTTTGTCCACGACCTATTTTTGCTTTGAAGGGTCTCTAAAACTGTTATACACTTCAGTTGTGATATGATTGGCTGGAATCATGCATGTCACCGTATAGTAGTCGACAACTTCAGTGACATTCAGTGTAGCTATTTTGTTGAAGTATGGCTCCTGTCTGGTAGGGTCTGAGGGCCAAAGGCCAGAAGTTCAAACATCGAGTGCATCGCTCTTATCATGTTGACAAGCCCAGATGGCAAAAATCAGCTCATACACGATGGATAGTTTAGATCGTTTGTTTTTCAGTTTCTTACAGACCTTGTCTCTTCTGTACTGATTCTTCCCTGTTCTCTGGTTTGACCTGCGTCTGACCTGCGTGCCTCTGCTTTATCAAATTTTGGGAGTGTGTCTTTTAACAAGAAAAGGGAAAAATACTCAATGATCAGTATAGCACACTGAAACCCTTCTTGCCAAAAGGGGGGAAGCAAATTTGAATGGCAAAGCTGGCGTTAAGTGCCCACGTGTCCTTCGCCTTTTGAAACCGTTTTGTCTCTTTCTCGTTTTTCTTAGCTGTTTCATTGATAAGTGGGATGCAGGCAGCGTGAAAGGTATTAAAGACCTTTGCAGAGCCAAGTTGTGGTTTGATAAATACAGACTTCCTTTTTGGAAATCCTGGCTCAGACACATCAGAGGCTCTGGGTGATTACACGGTGACATTGAGTGCAGCCGTAACCAAAGCACGCTGTTCTGTGCAAAGCTTAGATGTTCAAAGTATGTGCATTATGAAGACGGCCTGCTATCTGTTTATCCTTGAATTCAGGGATTATTACAATATTCTCCAGCCATGCACTACTGTCTTTGTTTCCCTGCTCTCATGCACCAACTCCGTCTCATCTTTGTCATGGTTTTTGAAGCATTTACTGAGAGGATGTTTCGGCCTCAAAGGGCTGATAAATACAAAATGTGAACAGTCAGTGCTCTACTTGGATGACATGGATGGCAGAGAATTGCACTCGTCTCTCCTCCTCTTCTTTCTCCACGCTCATATTTTTGTCTTTTTTCCCTATTTTAGCGTGTTAATGATAACCTGAGCACTGATGCTGAAGGGCTGGGTCCATCTGACACCAACTCTTGCTAAATTCGTAAACGGCAATTGATCCACGCATTCTCACTTGATGGCAGGGAGATGTGGGAACAAAGCAGACATGGACAACTGGATTTTGTAGTATTTCTGTCTTTTGTGATGGATAGACCTCTATAGACCCAGAAAAAGTAGTGTCTCAGTGCCATAAAACAAGCCCAAGAGCTACATCAGTGCAGCGTTGACAGACTCAGCTCTCAGAGATGCTGCTAGTACAGTGTTCAGGCCTAATTAACGACCTTCTGCTCCTAATTCCTGTGAAATGAGGGCAGCAACGAGGGAACAAGAGATCTTGTGTCCTTTGTCCCATTCTCTTTCTTGTCTCTGTGGATTTGGTTGTGAATATTAAGAATCTGTGTCCCCTGCTTTATGAGACTTTCTCATCCCTCAGTTCTCCTTCGACGAGGTGATGCCCCTAAACACAGGTCTGTGGTGTTATTAAGACGTTAGCATTTAGGGCTATGCTGAAAACAGTCACATGTCTGCTATAAATCATTGTTGCAGAAATGTCACAATAACATTATTTAATTGTGGGCATGAAAGTGAACAGTTCATGGTCTGTGTTTTTAGATCAAATACTCTTAAAGCATATCCAGCAAAGTTCAAGACTCCAAAATACTATGTAATAGTTTAATTGGGGCAAGTTAAACACCCATTAATCTGCAGGAAAAGTGGCTCGAGTATTACTGTTGGGACCAGAGGCCCACAAGCGCTTTAAATCATCAGAAAAGGGCCAAGGACCTGATTGGAAAGCTGAGGAGAATGAAAAAAGAGAGGCTGAATTTGGAGCTAGGCTGTGTTTGGGATGAAGTGAAGCATCTCTGACCACTTTTAGAGATTATTAGAGAATTGTGTAGCTTGTTCCCTAAACCTTTCAACTATAAGCATTAAATATAGTACACTGAGGAGCTATATCTCTTACAGGCAGATTGGTTTATAGAGCAAAGCCAAGAATGGTGGGACACAAAAGCAGGATATCACAGAGGAGGACTGAAGTCCTCTGAAGGTGTAGTCTTTGATTGTTTTGTCTTTCAAATAGAAAGAGCTGGGAAAGTGTGAATAATACTTAAAAGCAACTGTTCTTACACTGCTTTGACTGTTATTTCTTTGTGTAAATCCATTTCTGTATTCCAAGCCTGTAAAATATTCCAAAAAATAAAAGTTGGGAGTGTAAACTTTTCATCACTTTGTAATATTGGCACCAAAAGGGTATTCAGGGACTGAGGGTAACAAGTGATGAAGCATTTGCTATTTTGTTACATTTTATCCTGTAAACATGTGCAGCCGTGTGGGTTTGCTGTTTTCCATTTCAAATTTCTCCAGACATGTTCTTATGGGACACAGAGAACTGCAGCAGGTATAATGTCATCTTGAAGGCCACATAAATAGATGCATTTTAAAATCTCATTGCGTTCCTCTGCATTAATGCTGCCATCACAGAGTCTGACTTCTGGACATGCTGGTAACAAATCGGATGGTCTTTTTTTTTTTTTTTTTTTTATCTGCACACACCACATGATCTGAGTGATTGTTTTGGTTTACATCCTAACGCTTTACACACCAAAAATTCCCCCAAAATTCTTTGAATTATTCAAGTGTTTATGTGGATTAAAGTGAGAAATATGAGCCAATCAATACAATACAATACAAATATCACCTGTTAACATTGTCAGTTTGGAAAAAATATAAAATAATACTTTTTTTTCCATTCCATTTTCAATATCTTGTCTTTAGACACTTATTTTGAAATGTGCTGCAGGTGCTTGTATCCTGTCAGCTCGGTGTAAGAGTGTCTCTGAAGGCGTGGTCTTTGATGTTGGTTCTGCTTATCCCCCGTTTTTTTCCTCTGCAGTGGAATCCAATCCCTCCCACCCTTCTCTCAGCCCCCCTGCCTCCTTGCCCACTTTGTCTCCCTTCCAGGCTGGCGATTGATTAATACTCAGAAACAATCCAGACAAATGTATGGGCTTGAAACCCATACACGTGTGTGTCTGGTTAGTGGATGATGTGCCTCGGGCAGCTGCAGTTTAAACTGATTATGCAGCAATCAGAGCTCATGACTCTCTGAATCATTACGGTCACCAGCGTTAAAAATGTATTCCCTGCTAGCTATAGCGCTGTCTGTGGAGTACCAGAGGACAGAAAGAGTGATGGTTGAGGTTGGGGGTAGGGAGGGCTGGTGAGAAAGAAACTTGTCGTATTTTCTCGTTTGACCATTTTCTACGAACAGTATGTTTTTTTTTTGTTTGTTTTTTTTAAAATGGTTTATGGTTTCCCACTCTTTTATCTTTAGCTTAAAAATATTGAGCCTTTCAAAAACATTATTGTGAAGCATCTTGCTGATAATTTCATCATTGTTAATTAGGAGGATGGAAGCAGAAATGGTAAACATGTAAAAGATTTTTGTAATATTTTTCTTGTATTTTGTGGATGCTTACATGATCATATTGTTAAATATAAGCGTTAATGTGACATTAAATTTTTTTTTTTTGACATTTCACATCTCTTTTATGTCTACATAGGGATGTTAAGTCAAGTTTAAAAAGAGATTATATTACAAAGATCAGAAAAATTGAAGGTTTCATATTTGAGAAAGTGATTTCTTTCTCTATATTACATCATAAATCCTTTATATATGCTATGTAAAGCCACCAACCAGTAATTTATTTATTAAAAAAAAAGAAGCGCATAAAGCCTGTTTTGAGAAAAATATGTCTCAAAACGAAGCAACATGACTTCCAAAGGTTGCCATGCATGTCGCCTTTTCTTTTCTTGTCTTTCCTTGTTTTCGTTGGGATTTCCATGGCGCCAGCGGGAAAACCATAACAGTCTTCTTCAGACGGGCGCTACTGCCTAAAAGATCTAAAAAGTACGGGGGAGATGTGGCAGTGTGAACAATAGGTGGTACATTTTTAACTGAAAATTTGAAAGGGACATCCTGGAGATATGTGACACATTAATATGTGAAAAAAAAAAACACTTTTAAAGTGAACTCGCCTGTGTTGGACTTGACTTCCATTGATGTGAGTTTCTAACAGCCATTTAATCTTTTTTTTTTTTGTCCCAGGAAAGACCAGCACTTGCTGTCCTCTGTAAACTGCTGGTATCTGGTGCTCAATCAGACCAGACGTGAGAGCCGAGACCACGCCACGCTCAGCGACATCTACACCAACAATGTTATCGTTCGCTTGGCCCAGATCAGCGAGGATGTCATCCGCCTGTTTAAGAAGGTCAGTAGGACTGTCATCGTTTTGTCTTTGGTAACTACTGCTTTCTCTGTATTACTGCGCAAAACATCTGACTCTAGAGAAAAAAACATATTAATATTATCTTCCATAAGCTTTCCTTGGCTGAGAAAGCAGTTTCATCTTTTTTGCCATGTCATGGTGTTAGTGGAAAGTTCAGTGGTTGTACATATTACTGATTTTGTGGCACCAGAGGTCATTTAGTCCAGTGATTAAGCTTTCTTGTTGGGCTTTTATATATATTTTTTATATTTTTGACCTTTCTTTCAGAGTCTATATACAAGGTGAGGGGCAGCACTTACTTTAGACATGTTTTTTCCTCGCATCAAATCTCCCGTAGGGATGTCTTGTCTCATTCACTACTTTAAAACATGTCGGTTGTGTATCTATTGAAGTCTCTCATCTTTCCTTTTGCAATTGTGGGTTTTCTCTTTGGTTCACTCCATGACTCCAGCAATTACACTGGTTTGACTGATCTTTCAGTCATTTAATTCTCGCAATGAAGACCTCTGATGCTTTCTTAACCATAACATGCTAATATTTTGGTGTCTAGGATCTAATCAGAGCTTTAATGAGGTGATTATTGCACCATATTTTATGTGTAATCTTATGAATAAATTAGTGATTCTGAGCGAGCTGATGCACACATAAATGAAATCCAGGATTTTTTGGAATTTTAGTCCAGGCGTAAAATGTTCATTTGTGTTCATTACAAATAATAAAATAAAGCAATGTAAAGTCATTTTCCCCCCTTACATTCAAGTATCAGTGGCTGTTAAGTAAAGTAAACGGTGGTGAGTGAGTATCAATATTGTTCCTTTGAAATAAAAAAGAAATCCATACCACTCAGAAGTGAACATTTATTTGCATGCCACTGTTTTTGAAGATTATCGAGCAGTAAAAGTCCAGGTTTTTCACATTAGGGAGCATGATTATCCCTGCAATAGGTTGTCTATGTTCTTGCAACAGGCCTGCAATGCACTAAATGTACACTTACACACTGATTTTGCATGGACCCTGCAAGCTGTCTGTATGATGTACAACGCTGTATTGAAAATAGTTGGGGGAAAACAAAGCTGAGACCCCCCCGGCCCAAGGTTCCACAACCTCTGCAAGTGTGAGCAACATCTGGCTCACTGTCAGCAAATAGCAGGGATAACTGAGGTCTTATCCAAACGTTGGAGCCCTGTTATCACCTTGCAGGCTTTCCTGTAGGTGAGTGGCACTCTGCTTACTAGGCTTCACTCAGACTCTCTGGTTGCACGAGCAACTTTGTTGATGCCTTTGCCAGGGCTGAGAAGGGAGAGAAACTCCACTCCAGTGCCCTCAGGTAGCCGTTTTTGAAAGTAAGAATGGATGACTCTGGTCGCTCTAGCTGGTGGACGTATTGCAAGGCAATGAATAATTTATTTAAAATACTGTCACGGAGCTCTGGAGAAAATTAGAAACGATCTGCTGAAATGAATGAGCTTTGGCTGGATGTGGGAAAATGTTATAAAGGTACCACAACTGCTTGATGATGATTTTTAAGATATTTGCATGCAAGCAGAGGCTTTTGGAGTGTCACAGCACTTGAAGTTTTGACAGAGAGCAGTACAATATCATATTGATATTTATCATCTGTCCTCTTATTTATTTTGGCCTCTGTGTCCAGGGGGTTAAATTTGAATATTTAGTGTTGTGGTGAACTCTGCAGGTTTCACGGTTGCACCGGGAGTGTTGCATTTGTACACAGAATGAAAGTCTCACTCATATCATTTGGTAAACCGACACATTCATCTGGTCTGTGCACAGCCAGTCATTGTCATGTGGCAGTGTGCTTTAAAGTAACAGTGCTATTAATGTTGTTACTAATGTTGTAGTTCAGACATTTTATGACCTTAATGGAATATTTTCACCAAGCAAGATGTGTGGTTTGGTCAAGAACCCTGTTTTTGAGCACCAGATTGTGAGCATTTCCCCTGCTACGAAGGACGTGATGGAACTCATGACATGTTGCCAGTCCTTCCTATGCCAATATCTGCCGTTGTCATAGTAACCAACTGATAGGAGGAAGGAGGATGATTGTAAAAGTACTGCTGTCACATTCCTTCTAGGACATTAACATTCCTGGACACTAAGTGTTAAGATTTGATCAAAGTTTGTGACTTAACCTAAATTAAAATTTTGTTTTTAATTATGTTCATTAACATTTTCCTTTCATGATGATTAAAGTGAAATAACCTGTCTGTACGATTTTTTTTAGGAGAATAAGTGGTAATTCCATTCAGTGCTTGTTGAGGAAAAAAGGACACTGATACATTAAATTTAATCTTACAAACTTTTGAATGTTATATCTTGTGACCCTTATTTGTTGGTCATTACTTGTCAACATTCTTTGTTTCCGTAAAGGTTACTACGAGTTTCTAAGTATTATGAAATCTGTACAAGCTTCTTCCCAGATACCCTGGAACACATGGCTAATTAAAAACATTTTCTAAAGAAGACAAAATAAAAAACACAGGTTGAACACACCTCTTCCGTGGATTTACATAATTCTTCTCATAAAAGTCCCTTAAAAAAATTCAGTTACCATCTCTTTGCAATCTTGAAAGTTCTCTTAACATCAAATGTGTTAGAAATGGACTGAAGTGGCTCTGACAAATACAATCACACATTTCAAAAAAGCTTTTAAGTATTAACATTATCTGTATGAAAATTTACAACAAAATGTTATGCAACAGTTAGTTCTGACCAAGTAATTTGATTGGACAAGTGACGTTTCGTGAGTGCTGATATAGAGTACAACAGCACATTATCACTGCGTTGTAGCCTGCAGGCGTTCTAATAACCGTTAATTAACGTTGTGGCAAACTTTGCACTGCAAGATGGACATATTTCCACAAATAACATTTGATCTGAAGTAACCGGAGGGGTGCTATGTATGAGGAGAGAGGAAATATGCTCTGCTTGGTAACGTCGCTCGAAAAATAGCTAAAGAAAATTCCGCCTGATACAAAGGCCCTGTATCTGCACCCGAGGAGGGTAACAGTGGCGACAGGCAGCTTCTGGTATACCGCCATTCCCCTGGAGGTAAACCAGCTGTCACAGATGTTACCCCGGATGTGCAAGGAGGCAGGGACACGCACGTCTTACACCAACCACAGCCTGAGAACCACTGCCATGCAGAAACTGTCTGGTGCGGGACTCGAGGCGAGGGAGATTATGGCAGTGAGTGGACATAGGTGAGATGCTTTACGTAAACAGACACAAACTATGATGTGTGGCAGAACATAAAATACATATCTAGACAAAAACTTGTTCCATAGGTCTGAAAGCTCGCTCTATGGAGAAACGTGCTGTCTGATCGAGCTGTTAGCCCATCAGAAACACATCAGCCACCACAGCGTCTGTCAACAGAAGCTTGTTTCAGTGGTTGGACAATAAATGGAAACATGCAGATAAATGTAAATGATACAAAGTAGCGGTAATATGCAGACACAGAGTAGTGTTTATGTGTTGCCTGGCAACAGCTTGTATCCCTTCCAGGTGCGGAACTATTTGTGTTGGCGGAGCTAAATAAATGATTAAATAAACAAACAAATCATAATCTCTTGTTGCTTATTATTGTTAACTAATAAAATGCGCTTGTAGGACTTTTGTATAACAGCAATATCACACTCGAGGTCGTGCTGTTGTGCTGAATATCAGCACTGGTGTGATTATCTGCAGCCTCCTGCATACGACCGAATCACATGCTTAATTGCATTGTTATTAAGGGAGGCAGAAAAGACAGACCAGATTTTAGTTTGTTTTCATCAGTTAATTTAGAAATTGATTAGATTTAACACATCATCTTGCCATGGTGTGCTGTACTGATTTTGTTCTCAAACCACCAATTATAGATACTACATTTAACCAAGTTCTCATCTGTCAGTTGGTGATGAGGATTCATTGTATTCTTCCTCAAAACCGTGAGTGCCGTCACAATCAAAAGGTCTCAAAAAGCTTGCATGCGGATGTGCTCTGCTTCACTCGTAAAATGTGCTTCTTCTGTTAGATTCACTACTGCAGCTGCGAAACGTTCAGCAAGTGTGCATAAAAACGTCAGAGTGAAGACATTTGTATGGACATTTGTAAAAGCAGCAGTGAATCTGAGAGCAGAAACACAGTTTGGAGGAAAAGCAGAGCGGATCTGAATACAAGCAAACCTTTCTCAGAGTGTTGAGTTCTTTTGAGGAAAGAGAAGATGGTACAATAGTACGAAGAATGTTGCTCTCAAGTCTCCCGACAGTGCTGGGAGATTTCAGGTTTGGTGCAGATTATTTTGGACACAATTTAGCCGCTTTGTTTTAGATTGATATCAGCAATTTGTTATCACACATTATTTTTACCGATACATCTATCCCTGTGTTGTAATATGCATCATTGGAACATGCAAAAATGAAGTATCCCAAGAAAACAAAGCAGCATATGCACCAGGTCTAAGCCCTACAGAGTTAGCTCATGTTATTGTTTAGGTCAAACCTATAATCAGAGCTGAATATTTTGATTGTCACCAGATCTCAACTTGTTGTTAGTGTTTTTTATTTGTATTTTATTGTCATTACTCTGTTGAGAGGTTGATTAGAGTTTAAAAGAATGCCAAGAAGAATAATTATCTTAAATGATCTAATTATAAGAATTGCGTTTGGTGTGGCAGGTATGTATGTACAGATTGCTGTGCATGCTGGGAAATGATGCCTATAATGATATGACGTCTCACAGCTCTTACTGTGTGTTGCATCACAGTTGTTCACTAGCCGGATACGCCCTCCCTGCTCCTTATAAACCTCTGCAGTGCATGCTGCAGTCTGTGTCACCTCAGAGTCGTTGATGCATTCAGATGCTGTTAACCAGCTGCTGGAGCCCTCTTAGGATGTATCCTAATTATCACATTCACTTCAGTGCTTGTTTGAGCAGGTCTCATTGTTTGTGCACGGGATAAAAACCCTCCCAAAACAGCAAATCCCCATCTGTGTTTCTAAGATTACTTTGCTTTTCTTCAACCAAACACTTTTCATAATTGCGGAAGAACTGTTGAACTGCTGTTTTATGAGTTTCCCTTCCATTGATAATAAGGTTGGTATCTGACTCAGCGGTTGCAAGTTTTTTCAAGTACAGTTATTAGAGCTGAGCTGGGTGTGGACAAGAAGGCTATCTTTCATCTTTCTGTAACTCTCTGAATTGAGGGTGTGAGTTGGTGTGTGTATGTCTGTCCGTGTAAACTAATGTTATGTGGACATGAAAAAGAAAGTAGCCTACAGCCTTCTTTAGTTTTAAGGTTTTATGTATCAGGATATCCTGTAATAAAATAATCGTTTGGTCCTTACCAGGTCTTAAAATTAGGTTAATGCAACTTCACATGTATTCACACACTACATACTGTTTCTTTGTTTATTGAAGAAGCTGTGCGTGCAAAAACTTAATCATGTCTTCACTGCTTCCATGAGAATTAAAAGGATGTGCAGCAGCCATGTGCTGCTTATCCAAGACATTTAAGGAGCTAATCATGGGAAAGTATGAGAAACGTTCGGCTAATGTGTCGATTCATAGCTTTCAGGTTTAGGTTAGCCATAAGAAGAACTGGAAAAAAAACCCCTCTGTAATGTCACCCACAGTTTTTCTGAAAAGTGATCTTGTGCTGTGCAACTCCATGTTGCAAAAAGGCGCAGAACCTGACTGAATTATGCTCATCTTACATCAGTCACAGTTGGCTATTTCAGCCTGACTGGCTTAGCTTATGCTAACCTATGATGCTAATTAATGTTACTTTGCTTATTTTGATTAAGTCTGTCCAAATACCTTCATTTCAAGTATCAAAATGATACCTAAAAAGAATGTTTCCAGAGCTTAAATGAAGACAAGCAGAGCTCTGCTAGGACCCACGAGTAGGTCAGCCTGCCTCTGCTGGGGATGGGATCATTGACTGCAGGTCCTAGGAAGCCAATTGAAATGATCTGCTATATAAATCCCAGCTCCTTCAGCCAAACCACGCTGGTGGAGCTTGCCGGTGTACATCGGCAGTGGGACCTCTGGTTTCCAGTGATGCTTCTGTGGAGACATCAGACATGACCGAAAGCTTCGTCCTCAGGCCCTTCCAGGCCAAACTGCACAATAAAACATATTCTCTCTTAAAGTTAAATGTGAGGTAATCACGCTTGGCTGAAATTATTAGGTCACTCAACAGCACAATGATCCCAATCATACAGGCAAAACTCCAGTCCAGGTCCAGACCTCAGACTGGTTGAAGTTCTGTGGTGTCATAGTTTTCTATATAAAAATACCCACAAATGTCAATAAAGTGAAACATGTTTGTAAGCATGAATGGGCCAAAATACTTCTATAGTGATGTGAGATGGATGTCATCATCCAGGAAATGACGATTTCAAGTCATTGCTGATAGAAGCTTTTAAATCATAGACTGTATTTAACTGTCTCACACTACTTCTGGATTTTGGTGTAGTTTTTGTTAAATAAATAATGACACCTGATAATTTATTATATGTTGAAATTAGTTGGAATCTGTACTTACCTAATTTTAAGACCTTGTAAGGACCAGTATATGTGTTGGTATATAAAACTTATATAAGACTTATTTAATTATCTGTAGTGATTGAAATTCTACTTAAAACTTGTAATTTGTCTTCAAATTCTATATTTTTTTTCAACATTTGTAGTTAAATCATTCATCCCAGTAGTCGTGAAATGACATGTAGCAAGTGAAACAGACTCTTAAGGCAAATCATGCTGTCATTATTGGGAGTTTACATTTGAGTCAGAGAAGCAGGAAGTATTGACATCTGACCAACTTGCTGCAGATTTGTTAAGTCAACAGAGGTGATGCTTCAATTTTTTTTGAATGTGTGACAGCACGACACTGGCACATCCTGCTGTTGTTTGTGTATTTTCACACCTCAGTCTTTAAATAAAGGCATTCAGCCTCTGGCCCACACACACACACTCGCACACACACACACACACACACACACACACACACACACACACAGACGTTATTACTTTGCCAGTTATTTCTCCTTCTGCTCAGGGTGTGTCCCCTGCTTTTGGACACAAGGCCTGCTGTGTGGTGGGATTACTGAGGAGAATCACACCACACACGACTTAGCCAAGACTTTCATGCAAAAGGGATTTTTATTGTCAGTGGAATTTTCTTGATTAAATAACGGTTTAAGAAAAATAATAATAATTCCAGCTGCATGTATGCTAAAAGCTGTCAGAGGAATTTCCTGGGCTTCTTATTCGGCAAAGTGTTTGTATGTTTGGTGGGCTCTTCTGTGAGATTCTTCTGTGGGAAAAAAAGCACCAAATAGCGTAAGCTAATTATTGCTCATGTCGTTTCTTGTGTCTATTTCAAGCTGCAATCAAATTTTGCCTTTGGAGCTGAACTCTGCTAACTAGCCAATCAATTGGCTGTAAAAGGTGCAGTCACATTATTTCACTAGTTCTGCTTTTAAAATCAGACACTATGTAGAGAAACAAACATGCGCTTTTCCCACATGCATTTACTGAAGAAACGTGAGAAATTTACATTTTTACAATGTACTTGTGTACCAATACTTTGGAAAAATCATTTTGCTGCCTTCAACGCTTACATTAGATAGTCTGTCCTGTTTGTGTGCTAGAATGAGAGTCGTAGATGCTTGGTTATATGTATCCTCTGTACCAGTTTTCCTAGCCCTTCATCCAGGGTTTTTTTTTTCTTCTTCTTAAGATTATTTTCTATGACTCACCAAAGTGTCAGCACAATCGACTGAATTTGTTCCATCAGGTCACTGCTGACAAACATCATTTGTCTTCTCACTGCTGTTTTTCCTTCTTGCTGTTTTTCAGAGCAAGGACATCGGGATCCAGATGCACGAGGAGCTGGTGAAGGTGACAAATGAACTCTACACTGTAAGTGATGGACGTTTCTTTCCTGAGCTCATTTAAAATCATTTCTTTCAGACACACTTTGCATGTTTTTTTTCTTGCTTTTTTTTTCCCTTTAGGGGCATTATTGAAAGCGCTTCTCGTTAGTTTTGTTTCTCATCTTTTGAGAGTTTTACTTTACTTTTTATTTATTTAAAGCCGTTGAAGTATATGCAAGGAGGGGTTTTAATCCTTTGATGAAATGTCTTAATTTGATCCTTTAATCCTTCAAAAGATTTTTTTTTTTAAATTAACATATTCACACCTTGGTGTCAACATGCTGGCTGTGTAAAAAACAAACAAAAAAAAAAAACTGGAAGAGCCGGCAGCAGAGGTCTGGATTCATTGATATTCTATCATCGTGCCAGGATTTCTCTTAATTTACCTTCATTATGTCTGCCCTGATGTTACCATGTAATATGTGCTGCACGAAAATGGTTGCTTTCTTTTATCTTCATTATTCACACAGTTAAAAAGAAAGGCTGGTCAGCATCTGTTTTGAAATTATACATCATTATGAAAAAAGGGGATTCTTTACTTGGTTTCTGGAAAAAATGTATTTAATCTATTAAATACCTGTTTACAAAGAGATTGTGAATATTGATGATGGTAAATGGAAATAAGAGAGCTGGGTAGTGGTAAATGGTTAAAAAGGAGCACATGGGACAGTTCGGGACTCTTCCACATCCTGGAGGCTCCTTCAGATCTGATGTTGTTGAAGATTCAGGGCTGCAAAGTGTCTTTTGTCATGCATGCACATAACTTTGTCATCTGTTACAAAGCACTTTTATAAATGAGAGAGAGAGAGAGAGGAGAGAGCTTTTAAGGAGCAATAAGAAGCAGATACATCATGTGGCTCTGGTTTCCACAACTGTGGACTCACTCATCCATTTTAGGCCAATTTTTTCCAGCTCAGCTACTTTGTTGTATCAGATGCCATCACTTTTGCTTTGTTGTGGATATGGAGAATGTCTCGCTCAGTGCAGCATGTTCTGTATATCTCTGCAATAGAAGCATTCATATGCTTGAATGTTACAGGCATATCTTTTAAGTAGCTGACATAAAAACTATGGATTTCTTTTTTTGACAGTGCATGCAGCCAGTTTTTCTTTTTTTTGCTCAGCAATCAGATCTCAGCTGTTCTTCAGCTGTTTCTCATAGGGTTTTATGCAAAATGACAGTGCTGGCTGACCTAATGGATGAACGTTTCTTACTACATACTTTATAACTATAATCTGATGGCTTTGTTGCCAAAAAAATCCCATTTTATGAGCATGTTTTTTGTCTTTATGAATACTATTTGAAATGAACTGTCAACAACTATACACAGTCAAATGTTGGCACAACATACTATGTTTATTCTAATATAATTGGTAAAGGCTGAGTAACTAGATTGCAAATAATGGGATTTCCTGTAGAGGACCTCACAGATAGTTGAATTTATATCATGCATAAAATAAAGCCCTACTGCTGCAGTGCTGATACTCTTACCCAAGATCATTTGGAGGGAGGCATACTGCCCAAAACTGGATCAGCTCCAGGCAACTTCAGCAATCTTCTGCTCCCTTAGGCGAAACAGCAGAGATGGCAGAGTTTTGTTATATAACATCTTCACCTTTGCAGTGTTATTAGAGACAAAATGCCAAAGGACATTGTTGGAACTTTCCTGGGTCAAACCATCTGTAGATTTGCACAGTTTGCTCTATACACTCTTTAACAATGATTTCCCCTTTTCAGAGTTATGCCGTTTTCCTTCTACCATATATATCTACATATTAGCCTCATTTATTCTCCTCAAAATAAAGTTTATAGGTCCCTTTTTTGCACTTCCACTTCCACTTGGCCCAGACTTCTGTCATTAAGAAAATATTGATGTACAGCCTCCTTCCATCTAAATGTGAGACAGATTAATGAAACTGTGCAAATAAGATAAAAGTTTAATGCTGCAACAACATAAATGTGTCTCCCTGTAAGATTAATCATTTTTAAAGTAAAAGCCAATACATTTTGGCATTAAATATTTAATAACTTTTTCCCCACTCTGTCTGTGTGTCTACATATCAGTCATAACAACTGATGTTGCAGCTGATTTCTGTCAATCACATCAACGGTAATGATGAGATGTAAATTGATGTGTTAGAAACTGGGGAGGAATTTTCCCCGCTTGCCACTATAGATTCCATCTATTGGGTTCCTATAACTATAGACAACTTTTTATGAACTGTCATTTTTTAAGTGATGCTATGCTGAGTTTGATTGACCTGAGGTGGACTTTAACTGTACTGGGCTTGAATTTAACATGTCTACTTAACAATCCCTGAAATTACACTTTTTTGTGAGTTGGCACTAAATAAAGAAAATGAATTGAACTGCATGAAATTGAGGTAACCTCAACTGAAATCCATATTACCTTTAATTTATTGACATTCCACATACAGGCATGAAGTACCTTATATGACTGATAGAGCTCTTGATGACCACCAGGAAGAAAAATAGTGTGAAATAAACAGAATAACAAACTGTTTTTCCTTTTTCTTTCTTTCTTTCTGCGTGTCGATTGACATTACATGAGTTGTGCAATGAGTAACGAGTTGTGTAATGAGTTGGAGAAGAAAAGTGTGGGTGCCCAGAGTGTAAGCCACTTCCTCAGTTTCAGTTTTTCTGTCTCTCTTTATTTTTTTCCCCTCTGGCTTCTGCTTGTGTTCATTTCCTGAACAAACTTAATATCCCCCCTACAATCAATAAATATTCGGCTTATCTCATCTCCCTGATCTACCACCTTGTGTCTGATGTCTGCTCTTTGCTGTTTGTTCTTTTGTTAATAACAAGACTGACTCTGAAGCTCTGTCTCAGATGGGGGAGGGGGGTTGGTCTATAAGTCGGTCTTGTATTGTTTTTCTAGCAATACTTCAAGATCATAGTATTTGCCAGTTTATGCCATATTTGATATATAAAAAAAGTCATATGTGGAGGCTCTGTGTTTTAGTGTAGTTTGTTGTTTAAATCTAATACAATAACTAGACGTCTATTGAGTCACCATGACAACAGGCTACATAGAGGTTTAAGTTTGAGGTAATGGAGGAGAAAAACATGGGTTTATTTTTATGCTTTTTAACCTTAAATGCAGATGAGTTGAGGAGAAGACGTCAAAGATGTAGACTGATGGTGTAATCCTGGAAATGTGACTGTGAAGGTGAACCTCTGGACCCCACATGTTGAACTGCTGCCCCCCTCTCTTGAAAGGACACCTGTGGTACCTGCTATAGCGTTGGATGTGAAATCATCACTACAGTGGTTGCCATGCAACAAGCACAATTTGTTTCAGCCATGTCTTCAATGTGACATTTTCCCTTTTAAGTCTTATTCAGTTCAACTCGGTTTGCCTACTTTATGTAATATTCAGGTTCTGTCCCCACCGTAGCCTGTTCAGGGTCCAGGAGGACTTAACTGTATTCTTGCAGCCACTGCTGGAAACTATTTGGTCTTTTCAATCAGGTAATGAATTTTTAGCCATCATTGAGTGGGGTTATGAATTAAAATATCCTTTGTGTCTTATCTCTTAACATAATATTTAGCCAGATGCCTTGCAAGAACTTAAATCCCCAGAATATTTGGCTCCTGTAGGATGGACGTGCACGCTTTTCGATATGTATTCTTTGAGAAGATCTCCAGGCATTCTCTGATCGTATGTTTTACCGACTCATAGAGCTAAACAGCCCAGGGCTGTTATCAGAGGACTCCACTATGCACACACCTCTTATAGACACAGTCGAAGCTCAGTCTCCCTGCAAAATACTTTGTGTGTTTAGCCACAAGTTCTGTAGTCAGATGGTTCAAAGTTACATAGAAGTTTAGTACATTGTAAGAGGGGTTTGACTGCCTGGGGAGGAACAGAGTGGCAACATAGTCCCCATTGTCCTGGGGAGGCTGTTGTACATTGATCTGTTACTCTGAGAACAGCCGTGCTGTTGTTCTTGTTATGTGAAGAGTTCCTGCACTGCCTTTAGAGACTCTTCCAGTGCAGAGTGGTGAATAAATAGAACCTCTTCAAGTGGCATCAGTGGTAAATATTTCTATCACATGGCTGGAGGTCAGTTGAAAATTACACTTGCAAATGACCTGGCAAAAAAAAAAAAAATTACAGTTGTGTTGACTGTAAAACATCCTGAGAGAATCGCTCACACGGCACAATTCTTTTCTATCACAAAACCTTTCAATGAGTGTCTTTGTCCGGTTATAATAGATTAAAAGTTCTTCTGTATTGTTTTACAAGATTTCCTGGCACTATAATGTTGTCATCACCATGCGGGGGGTGGGAATAAAAGTGAAGAGGTTACGACAGTGGACATAAAGAGACATGCAGACCCTTTGCTTTCAAAAATGGGGGAAAAAAATACAGTAGATGAGAATCCTTTACAGGAGGATGAGAGGGCAAACACACACAACCCAGACCCCCTGGATCCACTTAATCCACACAATGTCTGTGTTTCTCTTGTATTGACACCCCAAACAGAGCCTCCAAACTCTCATGGAAAGGCCAAAATGAAGCCAGACTTTGGCAAAAGAAGAAAGAAAGACTGAAAAACACAGTCTCTTTCCTTAAAAGCATTTCATTCTGGGTCACATTGTAGGGAGGGACGAGGAGGCACCAGTAACACAGAAACAATTGTTGCATGTCAGTGCACAGGAAGCGATGGTTTCGGGACCGAGGACAAACGCACAGATGTGTGATTTGCTTTTTGATGTTAGGCCACAAAACGCTCTCACTATGCTTTTAAGAGACACTTTTATTAAATGAGTTCCAGTAATTATAATCACAGATTGTTTATTGAGAAACGGTTTCTGAGGAAGTGTAACCCCCTCCCCAGATTTAGTCAACAACATGTTAAACAACACACAATTAAGTGGGTCACTCAGAGAGTCCACCCCTTTGCCAAAAACCTAGTTGCACCCTCCCCCCCACCCCCCCACCTTTCAATATCTTCCTTTACTCCTTCCTTTACTCGTATAAAGATCATGAATTTGTTGTCACTTGGAAAAAATAAAAGCTCTGTTGGTGTAGACTCCTGGCTAATAAATAAAAGATTTGTCAGTGAAAGTAAATTATGGAAAAGAAAGGTTTGGACAACTTTAGGTTTTGTTGATATTACCACTGTATTTTCAGATTTGTCATTTCTCACATGGTCTGGAGACCTGAGGGATTTTACAATTTGTTGTACACACGATGACTAATTAACCTTTGTCTGTCTTGCAGGTGATGAAAACGTACCACATGTACCACACTGAGAGCATAAGTGCTGAGAGCAAGCTGAAAGATGCTGAAAAGCAGGAGGAGAAGCAGTTCAGCAAGTCTGGAGATCTTAACGTCAACCTCCTGCGTCACGAGGACCGGCAACCGAGACGGAGCACCGTCAGGAAAATAGAGAAGATGAAAGAGAAGGTTTGCACGCCCAAGAGTGCTGTTTGATTACTTTAGCTGAAGCATCTATGGGTACTGGTCTACAGAAACTCTGAACAATCAGTCCAATATTTAGACTTGGACAAACTTTTAAGGATTATTGTTGATAGAGTTGCTACTAACACCTGAGTGTAAGCCCACTGCACACTGAGCAACAGCTGAGCATCCTCTCCATCTCATGTAGATTTCTAGTTTCCAGCAGAGTCGGACCGTCGGTCTCTGGAGCGTTCTGTACTTCAGAACTGTACTAGCATGCTTTCCTTATTGGGAGCTTACTCTGAATGAAGGAGCTCTCATATCCTGTAGTTGCAGGAAGTGAAAACTCTGCCAGTATGACAGTGTTTTCTTGTTCCTCCCCTTTTCTAAGTTCAGTGATGCACTGCATTCTGCACACTCCTTAAAGCCCTAAACCAGCGATGTGATTCATATTCGTCTTTTTATCAATTAACCAGCCGCAACAAGTTGGTAAAAAGAAATGAAAGCGTTGTTCTCTTACCATTTTTCTTAGGATTCATAGCTTTGTGAAATTGGCAATATATTTTCCATGTATAGTGGAAAAAACAAAACAAAGTCAAAATGTTGAACAAGACTCTGCTTTTTTCTATGTTGCATCTCAATCATTGTGCTCCTCAAGTAAAGGAGAGCACTTCATTATTTCTATTTTGTACTAACAAATTAAACATGATTGTGAAGCTGGGTATTTTTGCTGTATGAAATCCCTCTTAATATTAGCCACTTAACATAATTTACTTTACTCATAAGTAATATGTATAATTGCATGTATTTGTCTTGGACAAAAAGGCCCCCAGGAGAGCTAACAGTGCTTCTCAGACTTGAAACATACCTCTTTAGTATCTTTCTGACGGTTAGATAAGAGGATTAATGCTACCTAAATGTTGACATGCAGCTGTCGCTAGAAACTGCTTATCTTAGTTTAGCAATGAAGACTTAAAAAAAAGTGAGATAACGCGTCTGCCTCTATGCAAATGTAAGATAATCTGCCTACTTGTGTTATGACACTTCAGTTTTCGTATGGATGAAACAAATGAGATAAAATGTGTTAACTAGCGAGCTTTAGAGGCGCATATGTTTGGTTTTTATAGCCTGCGCACAGTCAAGCAAGCTGTCTTTAGTCCTTGTTATGAGTTAAATTACCCAGCTGTTGTCTGTAGCTGCTGACCAGACATTACATCTAACTTAACGTAACAAAGTAACTACAAGCACTCCCAAAATGTCAATGTATTCTCTTATTATGCACTTCATTGGAGGTGATGCTTGTAGCTTGTACTTGAGAATTCTATTTATTTATTTTTTTTTATCATTTAGTTGATTCATGTAATTCATATTAAATGAGTGCAAGCTTGGATGTGTCTCTGAAGACACTACTGTGTAGACGAAGCCTGCTTCTTTAAACCTTTCCATCCGTCTCCACCTGTTCCACCATCCGGGGGCTTCAGCTGATGGACGCTTAAACTCCTCTGCTGCCTGAATTTTCTGCACTGATGTCTTTTTTTTTTTTTTACTTTTTTTCTTTATCTACTCTGTTTCTTTTTGCCTCCTCAGAGGCAAGCCAAGTACTCAGAGAATAAGCTGAAATGCACAAAAGCCCGGAATGACTATTTACTGAACCTGGCAGCAACGAATGCAGTGGTGGCAAAATATTACATCCACGACGTCTCTGATATGATTGATGTAAGTATGCACGAGAAACACGTGTTTGTTTATATCTCTCAGCTGGGACCTGTGATGTTGATTTAACTCTGCAGCACTGTCATCTTTCTCACCATCTGCTCCCACGTCTCATTCCCTCTCTCAGCCTGGTAGATGTTTGCTTTCAAGCTGCTCAGTTGGCAACACTACATGAAGTTAATGTTTTTTTGTTTTTTTTTCTTGAAACAGAAATTAATTTAATGACACTTACTACTTCCATGCAGTTACTGAAGCACATTTATTATCAATGTTTGCTGTGATAAAACGAAAAAAACTACATGTCCTTTTAGCCGTGTGCCTCTGGTTGTCATCATTTATAAGAAACAACAACTCAGCACACACACAGTTGTTCTGTCGTCCCTCCTTCCATGGTCTCTTTTCTTGGATCAGATTAGAGGACAGTGACTCAGGACGCTTTAGGTGTTTAGTTACCCTGTGACCTTTCTCTTCTGAATGAATTCTAATACAAGGACAGATTTTTTTTTTTTTTTTTAAGAAAACTAAAATGCTTTTATAACTGATGTCATTTGAGCTGCAGTGCTGTTGAAATGCCTCATTTGTTTGTTTAGCAAATGGCGGATGGTTTTTGGTCGATTGAAGTCAGCTGGTGTGTAGTCTGTTTTTGTGCTGAAATAAATATGGCTAATGTGGATGTTGGCAGCGGTCTGTCTGCCTCGAGTGACCCAACATCAGCCACCCTGCAGAAAGCAAATGAGGATCCAGAGCACTGAAAATGAAGATATTTTTTTATTCACTAATTATTTAAAAAAAAAAACTCTGCAATGTTTTCTTTGTGTATGCACACGTGCATCTCCCTCGACAGGGAGGCGGGGCTTTGTGTTGCATTATTTGCCTTCTAATCAATGCTCGCCGTTAATTACAGAAACTGTGGCAGCTTGCCACGGTCTAATTGGTCTTTCCACTGTTTGAAAATGAACCAAGACTGCTCTTGTTATCTCGTCGTTTCTTTGTTCTGTTTACTTTCTAATCCTCTATTAGACAGTACACATTCAGACAAAGGAGACCCTCTTTAACCTGTCTTTATTTTGATTTCTCAGCTGTTGCCAAAATAAAAGATCTTCTGTTGGAGATTTTTCTTGATGATTCAGTTCTAATGTGCGAAACTTTGTCCTCTGTTATGTTACGTTCTATATAGATTTGATAGTTGAAATAGCAATAAAGGTCTTATATTTTATGTCTTGTGTTCTTTTCATATGTTTTCATGATTTGAACAACGGTATATACTTTATACAGTTGTGTTCATGAGTTGTGGGTAAACTTGCATTTATCTGTTTGCATTATGGTTAATATGAAGGAAATGGGTGGAAATGCAGTTACTGCTGAGTCCAAGTCTCCTCTGGGCAGCTTTTATGGATTCAGCCTTTTGAAACTTCACAATCTCTTTCATGCTGAAACCTGCTGAGCTGCCGAGCTTCGGACTGTGATCTGGAATGGCCTCTGCTGCAAGATCGCAAGAGGCGGAAGAGGTTTGCTTTGTCGTGTCAGGTTGACAAGTTCCAGTGAAAATTAGAAAGCTGAGTTCATCTGAGTTCATTCTTTCATGTGGCTCACACCGATGACTCCTCCGACTCGAGGAAATATTATAGTGATATGGAAGAAAAAAAAAAATGGATCTCTTTTCGAGTTTAGGTTTATGTATCAGAACATAATAATGAATTGTCGACCCTTGCCTGGTCTTGAAAACAGGTTAAAAAAACACCCACTTCAAACACACATGTTACATTTTTTACAATGTCATAATTTATTGAAGAAAAACTATTTAAAAACCAAGAAAATCCAAGCATAACCTTAAAGCTTCCATAGGAATTAGAGCATAAGCAGCAGCATGGTGCTGCTAATCAATACACTTGATTAATTGATAATCAGCTCTGTAATTGCAAAGATTTGGCAGTTTTCTGGTCTGCTTGGAATTCTGGTGTTTTTAATGCAATGACAAGGACAGTAGAGATCAATGCTCGTAGAGGATGATCATTTGTGTTTAGCAACCGTAGGCCATGAGCCCCTTTCATGAACCAACCATGACGTACTGACATAAATCTGAGGCCATCTGATCTGTCTGATAGTTGAAGCTCGAGAAAAACTTCTAGCAGAATGGAAAAAAAGGAAAAGAAAAGGATGTGTTGGAAGACTATCGCAGTGGCCGCTAACAGCTTTTTTGTTTTTTTGTTGTTTTTTTTTTACACTTTGATGAGCACTTGACATTTGAATTTCCCTTCGTGGATCAATAAAGTCATATCTGTCTGTCTGTCTGTCTATCTATCCATCTATCCATCTATCTATCTATCCATCTATTATTCTATTATCAGTGGTACTGAAAACTAGATTCTTTGATGTAGAGTTATGAAAAGGAGATAGTTGGAAATGACAGAATATAAGAACACAAATGTAAGTATGTCTAAAACTGAACTGGAAGAGGTTAAAAACATGTGAGTGAGTTACATCAACGGTGCTTGAATTTCAGCTTCCTTAATTGTCTTCTCCTGCAGGCTGCCGCTGCAAATGTATGGATACATTCTCATTCTGTTTGCTCACCAAAAGATAATTTATTCCCTTTAGACACAAGTCTGCTTAACCAATTTGACTGAGTGGTGCGATGAGACTTGTTCACAAAGTAGAGAGAGTACTTCCTCAGTGCTAAAGAGCTTTAAAGACCGTTTACTTAGTGATTTACATTTCTGTCAGTTGCCCCAAGCTTCCTCTAAACTACCTCACTGCTCTCCTTTGCTTAATTAGGTTACTTAATACAGCTCTGTGTGATAAGGCTCTGTAATTATCCTTGGTGTCCCACTGTGCTAGGTCCTGTAATTCTGTGAACGCTTTTTTTGAACATTAATATGTAGCATGACATAATTTGGGATGAAGTCAGTTGAATAGACCTGAACACGCACAAATGTGCTCAAACTAATATATGCAAATAATTGACATATCATTCCCTGTTTAATTTATCTTAATTTGTCTAATTACATCATGACCAACACACTCGAACCACGTTCATTCAACTTTCCGGTTTTATTAATGCAAACTCTTACTTAGTAACATTTGTGCGAAGACTTTCTGGTTATTTACTTGTTTATTTTGCTTTTTTTTTTCTCCACAGTGCTGCGACCTGGGATATCACGCCAGTTTGGCACGCACCTTCAGGACCTACCTGTCTGCGGAGTACAACCTGGAGACATCGCGCCACGAGGGACTGGATATCATCGAGAATGCAGTGGACAACCTGGACTCCCGCAGTGACAAACACAAGATCATGGATATGTATAACCAGGTGTTCTGTCCTCCGATGCGCTTTGAGTACCTGCCACACATGGGGGATGAGGTGAGGTCATCTGAATGCTTCAGCTTCTTAAGATTTATTTCTCTTACTAAATAGTGACTAAATAAATCAGTTTTTAAAGAGTAAACTTTGCAGACTGATCTGTTGTGTTCCCCTCTGACCCAGGTGTGCCAGGTCAGCGCTCAGCAGCCGGTCCAGACTGAACTTCTCATGCGCTACCACCAGCTGCAGTCTCGCTTAGCGACGTTAAAGATAGAGAACGAGGAGGTTAGGATTTATGATTAGCTCTTCTATCCCTCCACCCTCCCCCCCACCACCACAAAAAGAAAGGAAAAAAAAAAACAGGCAGACAAATCACTCATTTTCCCCAGAGATATCACACCATGAAAGGGCGAAACATCAAATAGAAGGTCCATGTCACCATCTGTTCTCATTGCAGTCATTATCCAATCAGCTGTGCTCTGCAGGAGATGAGAAGATGTGTAGATTGTCTCAGGGATTGTCACTGTGACAATTTCTATACCATTACATATGACATTGTCTATTTTATCATGAAGCAAGGCTTTCTTATTAAGAGCAGACAAAAAAGTACAAATGAACTTGACAATGGTTCTCTTTTTCTCTTTTTCTTGTGTTCACTAATGGAAATTACTTTTTTTTCCAATCAAAAAGACAGTAATTTCAAGAACATTCTCTATTTCCGCCAGGGACTTTTCCATGTGGTTGTAAAATGTAGATCTAAACTGCAACTTTTATTCTCAGATTACATTCTTATTTGCAATTTTAGTGCAGTCCAACTCAATTTATCTTTCAGACACAAGTAACCTCTGTTTTATTCCTTTTTGCAATTTTAATATAAACTTTAATTATCATTCTTATAATTTTTTTAAATGTTTGATTTTCTTTCATCTAAATGCCTTCGTATGACATGTGCTATACATACAAACTTAACTTGCTTTGAGTGTCTATTGCAAAAATATGCAATTTATATATATTTTGAAGTGCCACCAAAAAAAGAACAAAATGTGACCATTTGCTACATTTGCTCTTTTCCACACATCCTCTAAAATCTCTGCAGGTGAGGAAGACTTTGGATGCCACCATGCAAACACTTCAGGACATGCTGACAGTGGAGGATTTTGATGTGTCAGATGCTTTTCAGCATAGCCGTTCCACTGAATCCATCAAGTCTGTGGCCTCGGAGTCGTACATGAGCAAGGTCAATGTGGCCAAGAGGAGGGCGAACCAGCAGGAGACGGAAATGTTCTACTTTTCTGTGAGTTCATGTCGACTGCTCTGGTGGTGGAAGCTGTTAACGGATGTCAGCGTGGCGTCTGTGCTGCTCTGTGGTGCTTTTCAAAATCAAGCCATCATCTCCACATGCTCCTGAGTTCAGATGATGAAACTAGAACACATTTGGATCAATTCTGATTTTGCTACACAGGATTGGTTGACTGATGCTCCTGACTCATTCCTATCTTCCTCCCTCTATCTAGAAATTTAAGGAATACCTAAATGGCAGTAACCTCATCATCAAACTGCAGGCCAAGCATGACTTACTGAAGCAGACACTGGGGGAAGGTAAGGAGTCTTTTCTCTCTTTTTTACTCAAGTGCATATGTAATGTGCTGCTCATCCTAATATGGTGTCCTTTAATAAAAACCCAGTAAATCTTCTCATGGCTTGGGCTTGCAGTAGTGCAGGTCTTATCTAACAACCAAGACGGAGTGAGGTTTAGAAGTGTACAAAGACCTGAGTAGCTTTAAAAGGCAGTTAGAAAAAAAAAAGAAGAAGAAGAAGTGACAAATGAGAGCTTTTCAAGAAGGGGTGCTATAACTCTCAAAACATATCACATCTATTTTGAGGTGTTCCTTCCCCTTTTCTCCACTGGGTATAGTATTATCTGGTTAGTGGCTACGTGGTGTAGTCTGGCTCTATGAGAAAGGATTTCCTTGGCTCCATTTTTTCCCCCTGGGATTCCCTTGTTACCTCAGCCGTGAACAGTTTACGCCCAGTCAGTCTGCTGGACCAAACGAGGGCCCGTCTCTGCAGCTGCTCCTGCATCAGGGGTTCACCGAATAGAAAATTACACAAGTTGACGCCAGCTGAGGCCTTGAATCACTCACACAACCTCTGCATATTTATTTATCTATGTTTCGCGTTAAGGATATATTCATCACCTCAGATAGTCCTTGTCATCCCTTCCAAGTTGGCAAACAATCAGCTGCAGGCCGTTATAAACACATTACAGCGAGGTCGAGTGTCCATGGCGCAGCAGCTGAGACAACGTAAGAAAAGAGCATATGGCATCTCCAGGTACCACCCCTGTTTCATTATTTAGGCAATCAATCATGGATGAGCGGTGCTCATTAGTCCGTTGCCTCACAAAAACAAAAAAAAAAAAAAAAAGAGAAAAATTAGCAAACAAAAAAAAATGATGTCTGTGTATGTACGGATGAGTGCGAACATGACAGTGAGAACAAGATGACACTGGTTGGTGCCACAAGGCATTTACATCTTGCTGCATGTGTTAATAAGATCAGTTCTACTATTCCAGCTGTAGACCAATTATTTTAGTCAATAACATCTCACTCTATACAACAAGAATTCAGATACTGATATCCTGGCTTTGCGTATCGACCAATACCTGATCCTGATCCAATACCATTGATGTGTGGAAAAGACTTAAAGTAACACTTCATTGTGTACATGTAAATGTATTGAACAGTGATTTATATATCAAGGTACAGTGGCAGTGAACTATATTTGTCTGTAACTGTGACTTAGATGATCATTGCACATTTTATAGCAAATGAATGCAGAATAATAGTTAACAGTATAGGACTCATGTAACTGTCCCGTTATCCAACACCCTATCCAGCTATTTAGACAAAATCAGGACTAATATCCAATATTGATGTTGTTATTAGTGTATCCCTGGGAAATGCAACCAAATGAGCAAAAGCTCAGAACATTTGTATAATTTAATGAACAAGACCTAAAGAAATTCAGACATAAAATTAAGTGTAGCACACTATCTATAGTTAATATAACCACCTTGAGCAAATAAACTTGCTTTCTGTTTGATTGTTAATCTTACACCATTGTAGAAGAATTTTCTTTGCTCTCTTGCTTCAGTCTGCCACAGCACTGCAGTCACAGGAAGGTCTGGGTTTTGACCTGGACGTTTAACACATTAATTCTTTTCTTAAGGTCCCATATTTCAATTGCGCTGAAGTCTGGGCCATTGCAACTCTCATGCGACACATCACTTTTCCGTTTCAGCCATTCTTCTGTAGATTTGTTGCTTTAACTGCAAACTGTCTTTGGTATATAGGGGAGTTTATGGTTAACTCAGTGACTACAAGAAGCCTTGATCCTGTGGCTGCAAAACAAGCCCAAATCATCAACCCTGTCCCGCCATGCTTGACAGTAGCTTATTATGTTTGATTTTTGGTTTAGCACTATATAGTTGTTCAAATGCAACCTTGAATAATTAATCTGAGTGGCAATGTACTTTTTAGAAAGAACAAGATACAATAAAGATTAACGTCTAACATGGTAACTGAGGCCTACAGAGTCTGACATGTAGCTCTTAGGTTAGTTTTTATTTATCTATTTATTTTACAGTTATGCATGGTCTGAGCTTGAGGCAGACTTGTTGGAACATCTACTAAGAAGTCAACTGTCTTCAGTGTTTTCCACTTGTGCAGAAATGTTCTCATTATGAAATGGGCTCCCTATTTTTTTGAAATGACCTTATAACCTTTCCCAGATTGATGTGCTACAATAATTGCTCTTCTACCTTGACTACTGATGTCTACTGTCCTTGGCATTGTGTTAGCACACACCCAGACACTACGAGCTACTGCTTTTATTCTAAATTCCTATGGGAGCAGTAAGGTAGTTTTTCCACACACTGCTTCTGCATTTTGGCTTAATTTTGCTTAAAAAACAACAACAAAAAACATAAAGGACTAAATTATTATTATTTTTTATCCTTTCATCCTAATAAGTAAAACCTAACGTAATTGAATTGAACTGAACTGAATGAGGGTGTGATTTCATCTTTCACACAGTTTGAAATATGTACATTTGTTGTTAGAAATCCACAACAATAGACTCAGCGAACCATCACAGACATTGTTCGGTGTCATCCATGATGGACCCCTCCCTCCCCAATCTACACACACTGCAGCTGCCACCCCTGTTCTTTTGCTCTGAGTGGAAGCCTGTGACCCTTTGGGGTCCTCAGTGTCCCCAGAGACCTCAGTGACGACTGCTCTGTGCCTTTGTCCAGTGAATGGTATTGGCACAGCTCTATTCATCTCCCGCTCAATGGTTATGTTGTCTGTTGTGAAACCCTTCAGTGAAGCAGCACACTGCCTGGAGTCTGTATAATGTGCACCATAAAGACACAAGTCTATAAGCATTCCTTCTTGTGTTTTTTTCCTCAGGGGAAAGGGCTGAATGTGGAACGACAAGGTAAGATCCCATTTGAGAAGTGAGCTGTTTCTAATCCCTGCCATGAAACATCTGCTTATCGCTTTGGTCTCAGATCTTTAGACTATAAATGTCTAAAGTAGAAAAGGTGAAAGGATGACTCGAGTTGTGGAATATTTATGGATTCATAAATTAATCATAAAAACCTATTTTGAAAAGGAAATTGTGGTTTACTTCAAGCATTTTCAGAAAATCTGAAGCAGCCTTTTGCTGCAAATGGCTGAGCTACATTTGAATGAATATGCATGAGTTAATTTAATTGATTTAATTCATAGCAATGAATAAAATTGTTGTTGTTTTTTTTGCATGTTGTTTTAGGCTGTGTTTTATTAAAAGTTTAGTCTTACACATCCCAGTCCATCTGTAGCATCTAACGGGACACATCTGATCATTTTTGTTTATTGTTACTTCTGCTTCCTTTATTGATACTGATGTTTTGTTTTTTAAGGCCTGTATTAGCAACTGTGTTTTTTACATTTGATTCTACAGTTTCACAGAAATATGGTGTTTTTGTTCCCCTTGTCCATCATTCCCAGGCCCCCCACACTTCCCCCTAAACCACAGAAAATGCGGAAACCTAGGCCACGCTCCATGTATAACCATAAGCTGTTTAACGGCAATATGGAGACCTTCATCAAGGTACCCCCTCTGGTGGTGGTGTATGCCTGGGCAGCTCCTGTGGAGCAGGAGGGGATGGCAGTCAGAGCATTTGCTCTCTTTCTGTCCCTGACTTTAGCCTTCTGTTCCTCCCTCTTCCAGCTGCCTTTGGTCATGATACAGCGCCTCTGTTTAACCTCTAATCCCCCTCCTTCCTTTATACTGGTGCAGGCAGACAGAACGTCATCAGCTGTCTCTTTATTTCCCTCCACAACAATTCACCATCTCTGGTTTTCTATCTAAATCCAGTCATTCTATGGATGACTGACACAGGAGACAGCTGTGTGTCTGCTTTGTCCCTCTCTACACCCAGTCCTGACTGCATTTCTGTAGCTTTCCTTTTGCCAGTCCCTGTGCTTAGCCTGCTATAACCTCCAGAAGGGTCATTCGTCATTTCAGCTTTCCTAACTCTGTGCCGCTTCTTCCTCTGCCTCTCTGTACTTTGCTGCTTTCTGTCCCAGAGGAAGAAGGAATGCCCGTACCCGTATTCAGGTACCACTGCTGCTAGTAAATATATGACGTGGAAAAGGGGAAATTAAACTAATGATACTAATGATCAATAGTAGTAGTCTACTTGCTTCTGCTGTGTGAAACAGTTTGAACTAATATATTTTTTTAAATTGTATTTGCTTAACATTTAACATTTGTCATTTTTTAAATTGTATTATAAATGAGCAAGGTTAATTTTGCGTGATTGTGTTTGACATTATTACTTAATCTTGAAGCATTTATAGCGTTTTGTGGTCTGTTGATATTGATTTTTCTAACATATCATTTTAGGACTCAGGCCAACCGATTCCCCTTGTTGTTGAAAGCTGCATCAGATACATTAATCTATATGGTAAGTCTCATTATGTTGTTTTGACTTCTTTCTTTTTCTTTTTTTTTATTTCTGAGCAAAAGGGAAGATGAATTAATTATCCTATGAAGTTGTTTGAAAACTCCTTTAGCCCCATAAAAAGAGACAGCAGCTGCTGGACGAGGCAATCTACCTCCACAAATAGCTGCTGGTACACCGTCTGACCTGCTCCACGCTCCATCTCATTCTGCCTGCCAGGGATTTGACAAGCTCATAACAAAAGATCACACACAGAGTTTTTAAAAGTCCAATTGGTCTTTGTTTTGTCAGTTCACCCCACCCCACCCCCTCCACCGTACCTTCACATCTGTCTTCAGCTCATTGCTGTGGCCTGCAGGCCTTTGCTCTGGCTGTGGACCTAATGAAACTACAGAAAACTGATTAGAACCCTCTAAATGAAACCATATGCTGCAGGCTCTCTGAGGGGCCCTCCACAGGAGAAAAAAACAAACAAAAAAAACAAGCATCTTTCTTTATGACTAGATTACATTTCCTGCTCTGTGTTATACGTTTCCAATGGACTTTCATGAAGCGGGTAATGTGGTTTGGAGATTATGGCAGCTATTGTAGCTTTGAATCTGTAAATTCTGCTTTGCATTTATCTCAGGGTTGCAACAACAAGGAATATTCAGGGTGCCAGGATCGCAGGTGGAGGTCAATGATATTAAAAATTCATTTGAGAGAGGTGAGTTAATAAAGTCTATCTCTTCATATCAAAGGTTTTTAACAGGATAAACAAATGCCACCACATAAAGCAAATGTTTTTTTTCCTCAATAAGGTGAAGACCCCTTGATTGATGACCACAACGAGCATGATATTAACTCCGTAGCAGGGGTGCTGAAGCTGTACTTCAGAGGACTGGAGAACCCTCTTTTCCCAAAGGAGCGTTTCTTGGACTTCATCTCTACCATCAGTGAGTCAACAGAAAATACTCAAAAGAGTTGTGAGTGCCATAGATAAAACTGAGAAAACTGCCCCAGAAGTTTATTTGAAGCTTAGCTTTACCACGGAGGAGAGAGTCATGCAGTGCACACATGGAAGTAATACAAGTACCACTAGTTTGCACCTGATGTCTATCAGAGAGCCAGCAGGAAGGGAGTGTGAGCCACATCTGTCCGTTGTGTGAAAGTTCACCACCACAGAATACATTTCCTGTTGTTTGTAATAGGATGATCACTTCAAGCATGCGGCAGTCTGTCTTTACGCTCACCGTAATGCTGTATTTCTTACACCTTGTTGTATCTGCTGTTTGTGTTTCAGAGCTGGAGTCTGGAGCAGAGAGAGCTCACCACATCCAGCAGATCATTGTGACTCTTCCTCGGACAGTTATAATTGTCATGAGATACCTTTTTGCTTTTCTCAATCAGTGAGTCAAGTGATACACCTCTGCTCAACCCACAGCTTTTGTGTTCTGCAATGACAGATATGGAGTCTTGCTTCTTACTGTACATGCAAATGTTATTGTGTTACATGTTGATTAGTAAAAACACCAAATATGGGTTAAATGTAATCTGACATTCGATCTTATAATGTGCATTTTGGAAATGTCTTAACAATGTACTTTTATAGATGGAAGAGGCTGAACTGGTCTGCAGTTGTGTTGAGGACGTGTATTGTAGAATACATAGTTTGGCATAAACTTGATGACTTTCGTATTAGGGCTGCTGTTTTTCTGCAGTTACATAACAAACACACAATCTTATCCTTTCTTTGTATCACAGATATCATTCATTTAATTCTATACTTCACAAAAAATACTCTAGGTTACTTTTATTATATTTTGAAATGTCAGTGTGCTTTGTAGCGATGGCGATGTGAACGTAGGTATGAGAAGCTGTGAGGGAAGTGGCCTGCCTCATAAGTAGTGTCTATCCTTTGAAAACAAAAATGCTAGTTTATTAAATCAGGGTTTATCGACTTTGAGTCTGTTTTTTGAACATCTTCTCTGAAACTGGCCCCTCATCTCTCTCATTATTCAGACATAAACACATTTCAGGATCCCCTGTATGGTATTGAGGTCATTGCAGAAAAAATGTTTTTAACAAACCTTTTAAAAGTCACGTGAGTCATGTGAAGTGAGGGTGGTCCTTCAGTGTGGCCCCGGGCATCTTCCACGGTCCTCTTCTGATTCGATCACCCAGGATGCATGTTAGTGCCAAATCTGAACCAACCCCTTTAATTCAGTTTTGTTTTCAAAATACTGTTTTCAATAGTTTGAGTGAGTAGGGAGTAGAAACAGAGTGAAAAGAATAATAATATTGGACTAGCATACATGAGAGCCGAAACGTACCTGCAAATAATCAATATATGTATATTCATATACTGAAGGCAACATATTTATTTGATCTATTGATCTGAGATTTGCTCTTAAAAGCTTTTTCTGAAGAAAAGAAAATGTAATAATGCTCTCTCTGTTTTCCCTCAGTCTTTCCCAGTACAGCGATGAAAACATGATGGACCCATACAATTTGGCCATCTGCTTTGGTCCGACCCTGATGCCCATACCAGACGGCCAGGATCCTGTGACGTGCCAGGCACATGTTAATGAAGTCATCAAGACCATCATTATCCACAACGAAGTCATCTTTCCAAACCAGCGTGAGCTGGATGGACCAGTGTATGAGAAGTGCATGACTGGTGGGGAAGAGTACTGGTGAGTATTTTGGATAAATTTATAGAAAACGCAGCAGTTGTGTTGGAGATGTAGCTTCCTGCCATTTTTTTCATCACCTTTTTTTTCCTGCTTGGATATAATTACACTGTGTATGTGTTCTTTCACTTTGCATCTGCTCATGCAGTGACAGCCCCCACAGTGAACCAGGAACCATTGATGAGGCTGATAATGGAACAGAGCCACACACCAGTGATGAAGGTTAGCACAGTGATCATACACTACATTTAAAAAAAGGAAAAGAAAAGGCTTTGTTTGTAGCTGCGCTTGTGTCCATCTAACAGCTTCGCTGTCAACGAGTTTTGCTTAATAATCCTCTTGCTAAATGATACACCCATAAGCTGTTTTTTTTTTTTTTTTAGAAGTCTTTGTGGCTGAGAAAGCTTTAACTGTGGACTGACCTTTCTTATTAAGCCGTTTTCTTTGAGAGGTGAACAAGGTTTGAGCTATAGCAGCTTCTGATCGCAGAGGCTTATGTGATGCTTGAAGCCGAAGGCGAGTTGAGTAAACAGTACTGGCATGCAGCACGGCCTCTTTGATCCGCAGTTCTTTGCGTATGTGTAGCGTGTGCCTCCCCCCTCTCCTGCTGGCTCTTTGTTCGGTATTAGTCAGCAATTCTCCTGGGACTTTCTCCTTTATACAGTTTTTCCCCTTTCGTCCTCTGAGCTTTGACTACATAAGTGGGACAGGCACAAAAGCCAAAAAGCCGGTTATACACGACATCGTACCTCTTGTGCTGTCGATTAAGAAGACCAGAGTGAACCTGTACCCTCCAACTTCATCTCTGTAGCTCGCTTTTTTTGGCAACCAGTGCTGACTTTGTCTGTTATTTCTTGACAACTTTAGGAGGAAGGTTTTTTGGAGTGTCTTTCAGGCTGAGGAAGCCTGCTCTCCTTCATACACAAACCCAAGTTCTTCATGTTGCAGTTGATGTCCTCTCAGTAGTTTATTTTTCACTATTTAAATCAGAGCTTATGTACATATATAGTGATGGTGATCTTTTTGTCTTAATGTGAACGAAATCCAACGTTCAAAGACCGTGGTGGGTTTTCAGAATAAAACTTTCTGGGTGTTGCCTTCAAGGATGGGTTTGCCAGCTCAAAGACCACTTCTGACCCCTGCTGGCCTTTTGAAATAGACTGCAAGCATGTTTGTAAAAAATTTACCTCTACTTCATTATTCAATCACCTTTTTAAAAAAAAAGAAAAGAAAAAAATTAGTGTTCTTGATTTCCTGTATCTATTTTTAAAACCTTCTTTAATTTCACTTAAAAGTATATATGAAATAAAAATTTGATGCAACCTGGCCAGCCATAGAAATCACAAAGAAACCTCTGGCAGCGTGCAAAGATAGCTACAGAATTGCTAATTACACTTTGGATCTACAGATGTTTACTGTTCTGTGGCGTAGAGACCTGCCTAGAGACCTGGACTGGTAACCGGAAGGTCGCCAGTTCAATCCCCAGCCGGTGCCAATGATGTGGGCGGGAGGAGTGCCTGAACAAGCGCTTCCCCACATCCACATCCATGGATGAGGTGCCGCTGAGCAAGGCACCTGAAACCCACGCCTGCTCCCCGCACCGCTGGCCTAACAGCCCAGATGGGTTAAATGCAGAGAGTGTAAATCAAAAAAAAACAAAACAACAATCATCCATTGAAACTGTCTCGCCTGGTTGTATCTCTGCTGATGTCACATGCTTCATTTCTCAGATTGGTTGTATCTCTATCCAGTAGCATCCAGATGCAGTTTCTTCTGCAGTCATAGTACTGTCGTTATTACTCTTCCAGAGGACCCAGACTAATTGTTCATATCAAAGAGAAATAGGGTGGCTGGCCAGACTAAATTTGATGAGCAACATGTTATAGAAAACAGGGAAAGTCTGATTTGAAAGTAAAGTCCCTCTCATTCTTTCATGATGTAATATTTTGGCAACTGACAGCTTCAGTGACTCCTTGTGTTTTTTTTTTTTTGTTTTTTTTTTTTATTTCATAATCTGACAAATGAATTTTGAATGGATAACAGGTCAGGACAGCATTAAGACATGTCGGTACGTGTTATTAGGACATGCTATTACAGTATCTGAAGAGTATTGGTTTGTCCTGCTGTGCTGAAATAATCAAGATTTATATCTTTAAAACAAAAACAACTTTGATACATCTCTCACCATATCTGTCGATTTTAAGTGTAACATGCAGCTTGACATGCGTGAAACCCGAAGATTTTAGCTTTTCAGCATTTGTTGGCTTCTTTTTTTGTGTAGATCTTTTTCCCGATTCTCTTTTATGAAATGGTAATATGAGCCATAGACAATGACAGCTTCACAGTTTTGGGGATTTATTATTTCCGTGGAGAAACTGTACGTATAAAATCTTGAATTACGTATGTGCACAGTCTTCCATAAAGTCCTAAAAGACGCAGCATCCTTGAGATGTTATTTTCATTCCTAATCAAGTGTTTGACCTGAACTGTCCCGTCATCAAATCCATTTTACCATGACATAACTTCCATCGTCTTTCATTGTTCCAATTGTAAAAACGTGTGGCATAAAATTTGAAATGAGCACATGCATTTCAGAATTATCATTTTTCTCTTTCAATGTTTGTTTCTTTTGTTTTATTTTAATTACAACTGAAATTTGAGGTCAAATAAATGCGTATTCACATTGTTGCTCTTAATGTTTTAACATTTTAATGTTTTTTTAAACGTGAAACCAAGGTTGTATATCACTTTGATTCTTCTTACTGAAGTTGAGGGTTAGTTTGTACCTCAGACTTGACAGTAGTCATGTGTTGCTCCGTTTTTTTTTGACATTGCTTCACTTGTTTGTGCGTTTCAGAGGTTGAGCAGATTGAGGCCATCGCTAAGTTTGACTACGTGGGACGTAGTCCCAGGGAGCTGTCATTCAAGAAAGGGGCATCTCTCCTTTTGTATCACAGAGCATCTGAAGACTGGTGGGAAGGCCGCCACAACGGCGTGGATGGCCTCATCCCTCATCAGTATATTGTAGTACAAGACCTGTACGTAACAATGCAGTCAGTCACTGTCTACTTTGAGAAAAATTATGTTTTTTATTGTCTTGCTGACTTTTATAGTTGTAAGTTATTAAAAATCTTTTGCTGTTTGTGTGCATGTGCTGTAATTCTTTCTTTTTATGTTCAACACAGCTGACTTTACTCTTTCAGGGATGATGCTTTCTCAGATAACCTCAGCCAGAAAGCAGACAGTGAAGCCAGCAGTGGGCCGTTGCTGGAAGAAAAAGGTTCATCCAAAAATGACATCCCATCACCGTGTGAACAATCACCAGATTACAACTTCGGAGGGAGCATGGGGAGGTGGGCACAATTAAGAACAAACATCTTTCATGTTTTAAAGGTTTGTGCCCTTGAGTGGTTTTCCTGATGGATTTAATTGCTCTCCGCAGGGTCAGGTTAAGATCCGACGGGGCTGCAATCCCACGTCGTCGCAGTGGTACAGAGACCCACAGCCCAACCAGAGTGGTCGACACTCCACCGCGGGCCGCGGCCTGTCCCAGCAGCCCTCACAAGATGTCTGTTAGCAAGGGCCGTGTGGAGAGTCCGGAAAAAAGGCGTCTTGGCACCTTTGGTAGTGCCGGCAGTATTAACTATCCAGACAGAAAGGCCTATCCCGATGGCCACCCACTTAGACTGGTTCCAGGGGCCACTCGCCACAGCAGCCTAGGGGACCACAAAACACTGGAAACTGAAGCGCTGGCTGAGGTAAGACTTTGTCATTAACCTTTTCCCTGATTTTACTCACGGGAGATATGTTCACAACCCTAAGGTATTTCACTGCCTCTGCACTGTTGCCAGCTTTCTTTTGGATCAAAAGTAGATTACAAGATCTGACTACACGCAGCAGATTTGAAAACATTAAATACTTATTGATCGGATAAAAATGATATAGCTATTATGCGATTCTGCAGCATGTTTACTTTTCATGTAAGACAGTACCTGTTTCAGCACTGAGGTGCATTGGACGAGGTTTGGCTGAACAGAGGCAGACCCCCTGCTGTCGCTGTCAGTCTGAAAGCAGCAGCTGGGACCTGGAATAAATGTCACGGCCAGACTAACTGAGTGATAGACATGCAGCGATAGGGCACACGGGTCTGAATAACAAGCTAAAGAGCATTCAGGGTTGTGCTGTCAAAGATCCTCATTAGTTAATGACTGTAGCTGTTAGTATTTAACCCAGTTAAAGCCAGTCTAGACCATTATTCACTGAATAATTTAACTCAAACGTAATGAAGGCTTTGTAGTACAACGAACAAAAAGCAACCTTATTGTGAAAAAAAGCAATCTCTCTTTTATTGATGGGTGAGTAAATAATCATGGATTTTAATTTGTCAAAGATACCACTGTTTAATTACCAGTCCAGTAACTAATTATGTTCCATCAGCCATTTCAAACCACTAATGTTAGCTAAATTTTAAAACCTTAATTAGAATTTTGGAGAATGTGTGTCTTGTGCATAGTGACAGCGAGGAAAAGCCGAGTGAATGTCAGTGCTTTAGAGACAATAGCTTCTTTAACATTGACATAACTGATGACTGCAAAGCAGAAGGAGGCAAAGAAGAAGACAACAAAGCATGAAATGGGAGGAAATGGCAGGTAACGGGAACAGTTTAGGTCAAGTCACAGTCTGGAAGGTGACTAAGGAACTGCTAAACTTTTAAATGTACTATAAAGGCAAATAGAAACACCTGTTTGAGTACAAAATACTTCAAGGAAGATTTGCCTGGAGTGCTGGAGCATTGTTATACGGCGCGGCCACACACTGGTGAATTTTGGAAACAAGTGCTGTAGACTGAATAAATTAAAACAGACCAAGCACAAGAGTGGATTGATCATGTTTTGGTTTTGTGCTGCAACAAATGACAACAGGAGCGTTTTACCGTAGAGGACAGACCAGATTACATCAAAGCAGCACGATTATGGGAGCTTCACAAAGTCTGTTTAAAAAGTGCTCCCTCTTACCTGCCACCTCCTCCACCTCTGCTTGGATAAGATAAGATAAGATACAGGATATCTTATTGTTATTTATGAAAAGTATCAATCCAAAGACTTTGGAAATGCGTTCAAAGTATAAAATTCATCACAGAGAGCATCAACTCTGTCTTAGGTTTTGTCAAACAACTCACTTATTGATTTTAAAATTGAAAGCGATTTTCAGTGTAATGTTGGGTTGAAGTTTGTAAACTAACAAACAAACACAACACCCCCTTTAGTGTCTTTTGTGGTCCCTTTTTCCTCCTCATCTCTCCAGGACATAGAGAAGACTATGACAACAGCACTCCATGAGCTGCGTGAGCTGGAGCGACAAAACACAGTTAAACAGGCCCCAGACGTGGTTCTCGACACCCTAGAGCCCATGAAAAACCCAGTTAGCTCAGAGCCCGGCAGTCCACTTCACACCATAATGATCCGAGACCCGGATGCAGCCATGCGCCGCAGCAGCAGTTCCACCTCTGAGATGATGACCACCTTCAAACCAGCTCTGTCTGCCCGGCTGGCTGGGGCTCAGCTACGCCCGCCGCCCATGAGGCCAGTGCGCCCTGCTCCTACGCAACACCGCTCAAGCAGCTCCAGCTCTTCGGGTGTTGGCAGCCCCGCTGTTACTCCCACTGATAAGATGTTTCCAAGTAACAATGCAGCTTCAGGTTCTAATGTGAACATTTCTGGTGATGGAGGGGATAAGTCTGGCACCATGTAGCAAAGGTGGAATCTGCTGGGTGAGAAGGCTGTAAAGCTTTCTAAGTGAGGGAAAAAGCTGATGGGAACAAGTACTGATGTGTGAAAAGCAGAAATAAATGCTTTCCTCTGTTCAAGACTTTCCATGTTACCATGGTGATAAAGCAGCAAAAGAAGCTCTCGAGGTGCAAACCTCTCCAATCTTTAAAGCTTGACTTAAAAAAAAAAAAAAAAAGAAAGTGTATAGAAAAATGTGTTTTTCATTTATACCTCAGTTTCAACAGAAACCCGGGGCCCTGTTATCGTTTCAGATATGCATTTAATACAAGTGAAGCAATACTTGTGTGAAATCTCATATTTAGTCCAGCTGATGATTCAGTCGCTCTTCTTTATGTATTCAAGTTCTTATGTGGACCGTAGGATTCAGGTTTTAACAACACATCTGTTTACCATGCGAGGCACAGGCCTTAAGGCTGTACATACAAACTTACTTGAAGTCACCTTGCTTTCTGTCTGTATTATAACAGAGTGACTGTCCAGCAAAGTAACAATACAGTGACATTTAATTCTGCATGCAGGGATTGGTGAAAATAAAGAAAACCATTAAGGACTTGCATCACTGAGAGGACATTTGTAATGGTATGGTCTGTGAACATGCTTGTTAAGTATCGTCAGAACATGATTTTAGTTTAACACCCTATTCATAATGATGAAAAGAAAATGTAAGTTCCAGATTTACAAATACTTTAAAATTATATACAGTGCTAGATTTGAAACTGGCATGTGTCTGGACGTCACTGGAAAAAGATGTGCAGCATGAAGCGGACATGTGCGGAGACGTTATTAATCAGTGCCACGGTTCTCCAAATAAAGGTATCCTCTGCCATCATGCATGGTTGGACAGTGGACAGATGCCTTTCCCACATCTTGTTTTTTTCTTTGCGATGTATATGAAATACAGAAAACTAATGCTCCAGCTAATGTAGGAATCCTGTGGTGACGTTGTACACAACATATAGATAGGAGTTTGTGTTCATGGTGTACAGATTAACCAAAAGAAAAAGAGACAAAGGGTTGATGTAAACTGCACTTCAAAAGATCATTAACCATCTTTTTTTTTTAATTTTTTGAATACAGTTCAGGCCGTTTGCTGTGTACAGTGTGCTTAGAATGCATTTGGTAATAGTACTGTAGAACAAAGGCCGAATAAATATTCTCCATCATGTTTCTGCTAGAGTCTCCCATTTTGACATGGTTCTAACATTTAATATTTACATTTAAAATTGGATTTGATTTAATTTCTTTAGTGCGAAAGACAACAGTGTTCCATGTGAAGGTTCCCTATCAAATATAAAACATAATAATCCAGAGAAGCAGATTTTGTAACCGACTCTTATCTTTTCTGCCTGTTGTAAAGTAACAGTGCATACTGTAAGTGCATACCCTTCTTTTTTTTTTTTCCTGAAAACTAAGTAACAATATTTCGGTGTTTATATCTGCTCAAACTCTTGTCTTTAGACAGATTTAATCATGAGACCTTGTAATCCAAAGAGCCTTCTCTGTTCTGCATGTTTTGTGCTGTAATGTGGGACTCGCATTATGTTGGAGTTGATGGCTGTATGTGGTGCCTTGCCTCGGTTAAAACGCACAGATTTATTCAATACTGGAAGTAACTGGCCTCAGTATTTACAGGACTAAAAATAATGAGTTAAACTACTTAAAAAATGAGTAAAAATGATTACTAGCAGCTTGATTTGGGGGGAAAAAATGCTTGAACTTCAATAAACCAGTTATTAGCTTGAAACCCAGGCACTTATTCTTTCAAATGCAGATACATAGTGTACACTGCAAATATTTGATTGTTATCAATGTTTTGTTTACTCTTTAAATGTCACAGACAGATGGTGGGCAAATTATTAAGAGCAGAGAGCTTGTACAGCCAAATTAAAAGGCAATATAACATTTGAAGTCAGACGGTGCATTCACATCCTCTGCTGGTACCTGCAGGTTTCATCTTTTGACAAAAGTCATCTTTTGTGGGCATTATGAGGATAATCTGGAGAAGTAATCATGATGCCTGAATTATTCCATATTTTCTATTGTCTCTTTTGCACCTGTTCAAGTCTGTAATGTTATAGGAAGCACACAGTTTTATGAGGTGAAATATTCATATTTAATTTGACTTTTTTATTAAAAAATTTGAATACACTTGTGTTTGTGGAACAGCAACATTTGAGTGCCTTTTGTGCACTGCATCATTTGTTTTAGTGTCTTGCTTATTTTTTCTTTTATAGACTGTAATATGTTCATTATGACTGATGTTGCCTTTTTTTGTTTTTGAATTCTATTGCTACTCTGTCAAACAACCATAAGGAATATACTGTGTAAAGATATTTCTCTCTTGAATCAAAGGGGAATAATGGAGAAGTTCTGGTGTAGGTTTGAGTGAATTATAAAGAACAAGAGTAAGAAAAACTACCTGAAACGTTATCTACTGGTAAATTTCACTGGTAAATCTTTACTCCCTGTGATCTGACTGTGCTGTGTTTGAGCCTTTTAACTGTTTTAATTTCAAAGACAAATTGCTATGATGTTGTTCGCAGCAGCTGAACTGATACAGACTCGGTCGTGTATTGGTTACAAGGCGCTCGGTGCCATCTCATTTTCTCAAAACATTGATGTTACAATGACCTTTCCTTTCCTGGAATGAATGCTGAAATGGGTTACACTGTTTGTACGCTGACGGGAGAAAATAGTACATCGATATTTAGAGAGAACATCACGGTGAAAGAGCGAGAGACGCCATGGCAGGGAACTCAAGTGTGATCCGCTGTCACACTGTTTACCTTCTCTTTAACTGTTTGTCTGGTGATGCTGTTTGTTGATGAGTGTCTGGTTGGCAGAAACCTGTGATGTAGTGTACATCATCCCACTGACTGTATGTTGGAAAATCCTGCTTCAAAATAAAACCATTACTGCTCTGTGATATGAATTTTTCAACTCAGTCATTTCTCAAAGCTGATCTTAACTCTAAAATAAGAAAAGAAAAATGTCAACCTGTGCTTTTCATACTGTGAAATTCTACGGAGCAGTTGTTTGATCTTAAATTTTAACTTTGTGCATATACCTGTAAGAAAATGAAGTCACATGTCTGACAGTACAGAAGTTCTGCACTTATTGTTAATAAAATTTCATCTAAGATATTTAATACACAAACATAATTAGTTAATTTTTCATATCTATTTTGCCAATAAATTAGATCCCACTCTTTGGTAGGGTTGTGAAAGTCCTGTTCAGGACACCCTTTTTTAAACTTATTTTGTTTTAGCTTTGATGAAAAGCATAAGCAGCAACAAAACTGAGACAGTTTACATTTCTTATTTTAGAGTTAAGATCA
>JBAMYA010000020.1:1096852-1113439 GCA_037176975.1 Arrhamphus sclerolepis
TATATATACACACACACAGAGAAACGCATCTTGTGGTTTTATATATTTATTGTGAAACTCTTCATATTAATTTTATCTATGACATTTGAGCCTTCTCATTTACTCTGTTTAATAAAGTCCAATTATGCTGAAACAAATTCCACTATTTCTGAGCAGCATATACACATAATATGTTTCTTTTCTTTTCTTTTTTTTTTAAAGATTACAGGAAAATAAAAGAACATAGTGTCTAGAATGAAACACAACAAGGTAATGAACAAAGAGGGGTGTGGTGACACTGATTCATGAAGAATGGGCCTCAGACACAATAGAGAAACACATGATAGATGCAAAACAGCATCCTCTAGTGGGTGGAGTTCACTGGTCAGTGCTTTCAGAGGGACTGTGAAAAATAACACAGGATCAGATCTTTGGTGTAAACAATAATCACTTCACAATTACAACAGTGATGTAAAGTACGCAAAAATACTCATCACAACTTTCACAACAGTGTGTTGGTTTTATCACATACGTTGGCTTTCTACACAGCAAGTAATGATTGGATTTTTACTTTCCCATCCAATTTATTATGAATGTGCTGTTATATTAATAATAGAACAAAAGAAAATAGCAGGAGATTTAATATATTATACTATCAGCAGTTAGGGGAACTCTTGCTTATTCCTACCTAACTGATATATGCAAATTATTAAGTTTGTTTATTAACACTCATTGCACTTCCAGATGTTTGAGTTTCCAGTGTCAACACAAATTAAGAGTAAGAACATATGGAGCACATAAGAACAAAATGTCTTGCAATTAAGTACATTTTACGTCATTCTCGTACCTGTTGATTGACATTAAGTAAACCAATTTTGGAACAACACAAAAACTTTGAAAATAGCTGAATATACTGCTCACAGGAGTGTCTTCTACGGGTAAACCACTGTAATGAACTTCTTTTCTTCTTTTCTTTCTTTCTTTTTCAGCAAACAAGCAGCCAATGTTTGAGATTTTTGTGACACGAATAAATGTGGAAAGTCAGAATATCCTGCTGAATGGCGGCCCATTACTTCCTCAGTGAGGAGCACCTAGAAGTGCCAGAGCTGTCAGAGAACCATGCTCCCTGCTGCAGCTGTCACAGAGCTTCTGGTAGCGAAGTACACAGTGGGCATGTCAGTTCTCAGATCTCTGAGTCTAAGGGTGGGGAACAGCATGTTACTATGGGAGGGGAGGGAGTATCAGGCAGAAGGCAAGATGCCAGAATTGATTTGCTGGTGTATAAAAGCAGACCACGCTTCATCCGTTCATACTTTCAACACTGCTGGGTGAGTTCTTAGACTTCCTTGCGCAGTGCCACACGCACACTGCTGAAAATCTTGCCCAGGGCTTCGAAGAAGGGATCACAGAAGGTCTGAATGCAGAGAGAATAAATGCGGCTCACACACTGCGACTCAATCAAACAACTTTTGATGCAGGGAACCACAGCCCAGATGTGGCAGAAGGAGATGCAGGCAAATAGGAAGCCCCAAAGCAGGGCAACGGGGATACCGAAGACAGCAGACAGGACGCGGTAGCACCAGTATTTGGACACAGTGAAAGTGGTGTAGCTGAGCTTCCACACTCCATCCAGGCTGTGTGTGCCATCAGGCTCTGCAATGACATCTTCAAACTCCACCTAATAAGATATGATAAAGAGGCATTCATTAGTACAGATCCCTGTGGGCACGTAGCTTTTATCCACCCCATCAGCCCCCTGATGCGCTTGATAATATGCAATATGCACATGTCTGTGTTAAGTGTAAAGCTTATGACTTTAAAATCTACTGTTACGATCAAATTTATGCAGAGAATTAAATTATCTGCGTACTTCATGAACAATCATATGGACAGATTTTTTGGAGTGGCAGTGAGCGCAGCATCCAGATCAGTCAAAAAGCTCCACACCAGTACCTTTTTCACAGATCAAACTTAGAGTGCCTCTACGATGATTCAGCCAGTTTTTTGGTTTTCATTATGTGCCACCTAGTTTTGAGTTTTTTTTTGTTTTTTTTAAAGTTAGCCATTGCATCCTCAGCAGACACTCAGCAATGAATTGAAATTCAACTTGTCAGGGATCATACATCAGCAGGCAGATGCAGTGCATTTGTAAAAGCTTCTCTCTGCTTCCAGACCATTAGAGCAGCTAAGTATGAGCTGAAGCAAGCATGCTTCCAGAGAGGTCATCCTCTGAATGAGACATGACATGATAACCCATTTCATTTTTTTCCCAATGTTATAGACCTTTTACAGATACAGATTTGTTTAAGTCACACTGCAAAAAAAACAAAAAAAAAAAAACAAAAAAAACAAACAAACAAAAAAGTGACGTGAAATCCCCAAATGGTCCACATCTACCTGAATGTATTTTAAAATTAAACAGACTGCAACTCATTGCAACTATTATTGGAATTAAAGTGAACAAAATGAAAAGGTTGTCTGCAGGTTGTTTCAAAATGAGCTGGACTCATAGATCCCGTGATTGTCTTTTTAACATAAGGGAATATTTGTTCATGTGTGTAAAACAATATCTTGTCATGGTCAAGAGGCAACATTTAAAGGATAGATAGTAGCCTAAAAAAATAAAAACATAGTGTATCAGTTTCTAACTCTAACCCATTACCCAAAATAAACTTTGTGATCTGCACAGGCAACAGAAATAGCTCTTGGTCTATTTGGGGATTTCTCGGACAGCACAATAACCTGTTCCCCTGCCTTTGTTACCAGTAACCATTTGGAGCATTTGTCCTCTTTTGTAATCATGCAGAACCAGAGGATACTTTCCTAAACCTTTCCATGACAGAGTGTTGTTTCCATGCTGTACAAACCTTCACCACGTCCTCATTGATCTGCTTGGGGTCTCTGTTAATTAGATCAATCTCTTTGGTGTGGCTGTCTTTCAGAATCTTCTCCTCGTTGGTGTTGTACTGGTACTGATCCGCCATGGTGGGACTTCAGGTCCTGGTGTGGCCAGAGATAGGGGAAATAAAGCCTTCTGGAAACTGTTTGCAGCCACCTCCGTTCAGTTCTGACCCTTGTAGAAAGACTGACTCACCCAGTGGCATGCCAGGAGACAGCTGCGACAGGGGTCCTGGTAAAAATGGAGGCCTGACCCCCACCCTACGCACACACTGGTGCCCCCATAGAGAAAGCACACGCTCACACGCATGCACACAATGTAATGAACACAGACAGAAAAGGAATGCCTTAAAGGAGAACCCAGGGTTGTGTCGTATTTCACATGGAGTTGTTGGGCTGGGTTTTACACGCTGGCACTAACTTCCACTTCAGAGTGAGGCAGTAAGCACCAACACGCCCTCATACTCCGGCTTTAACTGCAGCAGAGCTTATATCTTATGACTGATCTCAACTTTACAAGTAAATTACAAAGGATCCTGGTGATCTATGCTTTTACTTTATTAAAGAAAGATGAACATGATTCTTAATGACATAAAATATATTGAATAACAATTTATTAACTTCACTGATGATTCATTTGGAGGGCTTGAGGTTTTTTTTTTGCTAATATTGTCCCTGAATATGTTTGCAGATGACAATGTTCACTGTGGATTCAAAGCCTAATATCCCATAACAGCGCAGTGTAGACTTTGATCAAATTCCTACCTCTGAAACAAAATATTGAATATGCTTGATAATATGTAGCAGAGATTAAATGAGCAGTGTGATTCAAGCAAAGCTGAGTAGAGAAATCTCAATGGTCTTTCAAAATAAAACCCAGTCTCCAGCCTTCTTTAAGCTCCACAGTTGTTGCTATCACTCATAAGTTTCCATATCAGCATGCTGCATAAACAAACTCATTCAGTGGAGCTGCCAAATAAAGCCAGAGGTGGTGCGGAGATAGTCCCCATGAAGGGTGGTACAAAGGCTCCCAGCACCCCCCAGCTCTCTGTTGCTTTATGTTTTGACCACTTGGGTGTAAAAGAAGCACGGGAAGCGTTACTCCAGAGCGTGGATTAGCATTCCTTGTCCCAGTTCTTGAGTAGCAGAGACAGAGATGAGGAGGGAGAGGCCGAATGGGAGCAGAGTGCATGCAATAGTGTGCCAGGCCAATTAGAAGACTATTCTTGGCGTGGCAGTGAAGAGAGTAGAAGCCAGTTAGACATGCAAGCAGGCAGATAGAAATAGCTCTGCAGGGAGTCATGGTGGGCATACCTAAGTAACTATGGGAATCAATACAGTTGGCTGGGCTGTACTGGCTCATATCTTCCATTAAATGTAATAGGCACATAGTACAGGCCACTCAGGCCTGTGCAGAGCTTAAGCAAGTGTCAAAAACATGATGTTGCACCTCTCATAATACAGCATTTAAAAAATAATAATAATCTTGACTTATAAGTGTCCTTGCCTTTTCAGTTTTACTCCTTTTACAGGAGGATGTGTGTTGTCTGAAACATTTTCAGAAACTTCAAAAAGCTGTTGTAAAAGAGCTCTTAATGTTCAAAATGGCAAGAAACGTTCTTCATAAATGCAGTCCACTAACCATCGCAGTCCTGTCAAGAAGCACCTCAAACAGAAGAAATGGTGGAGGAGGGGGGGAGTGGGCAATTTCAATGAAAAGTTGGGGGACAGCCTTGAAATGGAAGGTACTACCCCAAATGAGAAGAAGCCAGGATGACGAGGAAAATGAAAAACGATGTTTTTGAAAAATGTAATTTATTCAGTCTGTTGCGCTACATCCATTTTTTTTATTTAAAGTGTGAAACACTTGTGAGGGAAAGAGAGAAAATATAGATCATGAATTCCAAATGATGAAGAGTTTCAGGTATTAATCGGTAACTTCCTGTAAACATCGACGGTGAGCTACAATACTGAGTCATTTTTGAGATACTTTCACATCAGAATGTTCCACACGTTGTCTTAAGATGAAACTTTATTGATCCCACAGTGGGGAATTCACTTGTTTTTTCAGCTCAAAAAGCAACACAAAGTGCAAAAAAAAAACTCCAAAAAACAAAACATTTTAAGTAAAAACAAAAAAAACAAAAAAAAACAAGCTGTTAATTTAGCAATAAAAAATAGATAAAGACAGACGTATAAAGAGAACTGGACAAACCCTTCTCTGACATTACCTTTGAGCCTCTACTCAAGGTTAACAAAAGGATGATAATAAGCTGTAAGTCACATTTATCAGTTTAACTCATAGTTGTAGTGTTTGACAAAGGTTTCACAAAGTAATTTCTTTGCCATGTGATTGTTTCAGCTTTTTTCAAGCAGCAGTTCTTGCTGAATGTTTGTGTCCTTGTCTTCTACACGCAACTGAAATCCCTCCAGTTTTTTGTTTTTTTTTACCATGAGTAATATTTCCCACACCAGAGGGGGTATCCTTTTCAGTCTTTTTTTTATTATCACATTGTTGTGAAAATAAATGTAAATATTATTTAGATGTTCTTTTTAAAGACTATATCCATGAGAAGGAATTAAATATCTGTATCATCGTTTTAGAAATGCAAAACCGACACTAGCCCTTTAAAACCTAATATAGTATTTGAACTTTGTTCAAATTCTATGTGGGGCGTGTTGAACGGACCCTCAATGTCAAAACACAAACCATAGTCAAAAGCGACACACTGGGGATTTGTTGGTTTTTGCTTTTATTCAGCTTATCTGCAGCGTTGTTTGTTTAGTAAGAATGCAATGAAAGCAATAGTTCAGTCTTTCTCAGAAGACTGCTGAGGGCCTGCATCATTTAAATGACTGCATTTACTTCTTACTTCAATTTCATATAAATTTACTTTCAACAGTAATGTGTTCTGAGTATTGAGGAAACGCTTGTCTTCCAGTGACACGTGTGTCATTACAAAATAGACAACTTGTTTTATACGTCAGCAAGCCGCACTTTAGTCTTGCACAATAATGCAAAAATAATCACCAACAATAGACATAAATTATCCTCTTATAATCCTTTATACATAGATTAATCATTCATTTCATCTGTTTTCACCATTTGCCAGATGGATGGTGACTTGACCGCAGCACTTTCCAACGCTGGTAAAGAAGGGGCTGATAAAAATGTTCAGTATGCTGGCCCACACAGTCTGGATCCAGTGCATGTTGATGAGAAGGAGCTGCAGACAGGGCACAATGACCCTGGATGGGCACAAAGGGGAAAGCAAAACGTTAGCTAATTTGTCAAATATTGTATATAGCACATAATAATGTATATAGAGCCTATCAAAACCTCTATATAAAAAAAGAGGTACCTCCTTTGCAAAATGATCCCAATTTGCCAGCAAATATTTAGCAGTTTCTCCTTGTCTGTACTGTGTGTCTGGCTCGTGTCAGTGCTCTTTATAGTCCTACCAGATGTGGAGGCAGCTGAGGACAGCAAAGAGGAGTCCTGCTGCTAGCGACACCGGCACTGCAAGCAGGAGGGACACGAGGCGATAGCACCACAGTCTGGACACCTCAAACAGGGCATTGCTCCATAGCCACACTTTATCAAAGCTCCGCACAGAGGGGGGTTCTGCGATGACATCCTCAAACATGACCTCAAGACACATAAACAAAATTAAATCATGGGAATGATGTCTGTGAGGGAGCTGATGACTTATACTGAAAAATACTTAACATGCACACTGACAGTGATGGATGTATTTGTGCCCAACCACTTGACTTAATCATGTGGTAAAAGAACAAAAAGCCCTGCATGCACAATTATGTCTATTTGGGGTTATACTGATAGTGTATCCAAACTGAATCACCTCACAACTAAACAAATAACTTAAATTGTATAGATCCACCAAGAAATCAAACTGGTTCACCCATTAAATCAGTAAATACTTCATGATCATCACTACCAAACCTTTAAAACACTTTGAACATAGTTTAATCATGATAAAAGATGTGTTTAGAACCTTGAGAAGCAAAATGTTAAATCATGCGCCAGCGTGTGGTCTGCACCCTCTGCTCTGCTTTGGTTCATGTGTTCAAACCAGCAGCGCACATTTGTTACCTTCAAATTGCTGTTGATTTTATTGGGATCCCTGTCGTGAATCAGAGGTCTTGCATTATTGCGGCTGAAATCCTGATCTTCGGACTGTACATCCACCTTAACTTCAGTCATTTCTTCTGATGTTCTTCTGCCTTTTGATCTCAAGTCCTCCATTTCCACTTTTTTTGAGCCCTTGTGTCTCTGCCTGCTATCGCTGGAAACACGGCAATGAGCCGCTGCAGCTGGAGTAAGGCTGGCTTGTCGCTGACACCCAGGTGGAAAATAGTACACTGATGACTGCTTTGACCCTTCCTGGGGTGTGCCTTTGTTGGTTGCGTGCAACACACTACACAAAGTCTCATTTATACCTACATGAGAAATATCTGTAACATCCATCATCCACAGCATAAAATCAGACCTCTTTAATGTTGTGGTGATGATCAGTAATGGAGTGATTTGGCACAGCACTTCTTATACAGTTCATTTGTCAAATTATGTTAAGAGATTTAGGTAGATTTTGGCCATTAAATTCATAGTGGTCAATAAGTCGATAGCTTCTTGCCAGGAACTGTCCAGCTAATTGTTCATCTAAGCTGGAACTTGGTGCATTTAGAGCAGGGCAAAGGTCTTCAGTTTCACTGCAAGCCAAATGTTCACTGCAGCAGACTTTACACATTTGTTTCACAGGGAGAAAAAATTAACACACAGTAAGTACTTCACAGTAAAAATTTAATATGAATCAACTTTAGAAAATGTACAGTTGTTGTTATCTCTGCCCATGCCTTTATAGTTTCCTGATATCATCATATTGCTCTGCATGTTTCAGGAGTGTTTCCTTCACACCGCTGCCCTCTCTTAAGTTGTCATCATTAAGAACTCAGTATTGACAAACAGTAGCACTGTTTTTCACCTAATTTAATTTGCTTTAGTCTTTTAGCAAACCAGGAAAATATCCTCCTTTCCATCGATGGATTAAATTAATAAATTACGCCATCTATACGCTGAGAAAATATTCATGTCAGCTCTGTATGTGTTTTCTAATCTGCCTTTTGTTTGCATCAATCACCAGTACACAGCTGACCATCAGACACTCCACAGACACACAGCAATCTGAGATATCCATGCTCCTGAGATATCATTTTAAGTTTGTTTTGTTTCTTTAAAAAAAACTAATAATAAAATAAAAATAAAATAAAATAGAAGGACAGACTGAACAGAGCAGACACATCAGAATGTTAACTGAGAGACAGCGTTGTTAAAGACAAACAGAGGAGAGAGAAATCTGCTGGCATATGGCGCACTCTGTTGGTAAAGACGTGTCTTTGTAGTTTCTTTGTTTTCATATCATCCTCACCAAACCAGTGGTTAAATCAGCTGCATTATTCACTCAGGGAACTGCATAAAGTTCATTTTCCCACTTCAGTGAGCTGCAGCATCACTGCTGTGATGACGGATTATCTTCTTATTATATAAGAAGACTCGTGTATAAGTCCTGTCTATTGCAGGCAAAATAAAGAAACTTACAGGGATATACTGTATCTGTCTCATTCTGTCCTACATTTATGGTTTAATTAAGCCTTTATGAGGTCTTCAAAGTCTTGAATTACATCAAACTTAATTTAAGATATAGTTTAAACATGTGTAAAATGCATGCAGACTCTAGTGTTTAACATGCATACGAAACTGAACCAAGACTAAAAACATGTTCAGACTTTCTCACGGACAACTTTGTTGGCTTTGAGGGGTGAGAACTCTGTCAGACCTGTTCTTTCAGATGCCTCTGGTAAATACCTGCAGTGCGATTCAAAGACACATCCATCAAAATGTATGAGTTTGTCATGAGAATGTTTGCAGTGTCTTTATTTGAAAATTGTTTTACCAATAGCAAATGTCAGTAGGCTACATCGAGCCGATGCTTTATTCCAATTACGTTTTTATCATGCTACCTGTGTGCACGTCAGACTGCTTGAGACTCAGATCTTTAGATTGTGGACAGTTTCACCCTGTGTGATCTGTGATACAGCTGTGACAGCTGTGTTTATAAAAATAACACTTCCTGCTGAACAGAAGCCATGTTATTTGACAGTTTGGCTTCCACACAATTGTATTACTGGGAAAGTTTTACATGTCCTAGCTTATGTTTTCTGTACATCAATATCCACCTGGCAGAAAGCAGTTTTCACATGGGGATTAAATACGCAGCAACTATTATGTGAGAGAGGTGTATACTTCAGTAAGTAACAGCCATGTTACCGAATGGTGTTTGCTATTATTTGCTGTAACCACACTATTCTGTCTTTCCCGCTCTTCGTGAAAGACTAATACAAACAACAGAGGCCATAAAATGGCACTTTGTTACCCCTCTTGGCACATTATCAATGGCCAGTAGTGATTTCCTTTGTACAGTCACTATCTCCAGCTCACCATACCCTTGTCACCATTATACTGGTCCATATTCACTGAGACTTGTGCATTCCACCTTTATACTTTGCTCACATGCAAATGAGATGTGATCTGAACTTATAGTTTTCATTCTGCATTTCAATTAGGGGGACTGCAGTCAGGAAACTAACGCAAAAACACATCAAACTAAAAGGCTGTTGTTGCTAGGTGAGTCACTGGCTTACACAATCTCCATGACAACAGGGACTGATGACATTAACCATCCATCAGCATATCTTTTTCACGCAGGAACTCTTAGGTGTCACTGAACACGGGGGGGTTCATGATATGAGAGAATCACAGAGTCTTGCTGTTAATTGAGTTATTCCATTGACATAGAGGACCACTGCTGGGCAACATTTGCATTCAAAACTGGAACAGCCAACACTATCATAGTGTATATTATTTCCACGTATATTGTTATTTACTTGAAAAATTATAGTTGAACCAACTCATAGTCACATGGAATACATGTACAAACGTTCTGAATGCAATGATATACATTCAAACACGGCTTTGTTATTGCAGTTACACCCAAGACTTTTATGAAAGGTTTCTATAAACTTCAATGAAATCAGGTCAATTGTCATGAATGGAAAATGAATATACAAAATGTAAAATTCATAATTTATTATGCATGCTTCTTTGTTGCCCACACCAATTAACACCAGTATCCAGTCTGCATATTAGCAGTGCATTCTATCTTTGGTATTCCAGGCCTAAGCATTCGCCTCAGGTATTTGTCCAGGGATCTCGTTTGCCTGGTCCATTGTATTTCTAGGGCTGGAGTTTGCAGAGTTTGAATGAGTTTCAGCCGTGCTGCTGGTTCTCTGAATAAACTGAAGGAAGTTTTCCTGAAACGAGCCCTCTTGGCTGGATGCCCCAATCTCCACTGGCTGGGTCAAGCAGCAACGTCGAAACTTTACCAGCTCATCTCTAATTTGCCTGTTCAACATGCCGTAGAAGAATGGGTTGACTGCAAACGAGGAGTATGCAAGCCAGTTGACTGTCTCCTCCAAGTCCCCCGGGCTCTGCATGGAGCCTGTCAGAGACATTTGCAGGTGGAAGATGAAGTAAGGCAACCAGCAAACTAAGAACTGGCCGACGATGAATACCAATGTAAGTGCGGCTTTGCCTCCACTGAAGGCCCTCTCTGGAGACAGTCTTTGAGGCAGAGTGCGGGTGGTGGTGATCATGGTAGTCTGGCTGTTGATGGAGTCTGAGCGATCCTTGGCAGGACTTGCGTTCGCCCATGTAGGTATTGCAGGGACTTGCTGCAAAGCTGCAGAACGGGCTACCTTGTACACAGCACAGTAAACAGTAAAGATTACCAATGCAGGAGCCATGAAGCAAACCACAGTGAAGATCACAGCAAATACTCTTCGCAGGCGACTGTGGCTCGCATGAAGGGAACAGTGACCTGCTGCAATAGAGCTCTGAGGACCATAAGCTGGCCATCCAAACAGTGTAATCAAGGCTAAGAGGAGCGACTTGACCCAGATAAGGAGCATGACACCTATAGCGAGATTGATGGTCATCTTGACTTCATAACGCATTGGATGTACAATATAGAAGTAACGCTCCACGCTGATGGCAGTGATGGTGAGGATGGACAGACAAATAAGGAAAACATTAAGAAAAATGTAAACCTGACACTCCAGAACAGTAAACACCACAGTGCCAAAGAATGGAGAGCTGGATATTATTCCCAAAGGCATGAGGAGGATGGCACACATGAGGTCCACTGCACAGAGGTGACACACAAATGCAAATCTTTTCAGGTGAGGAGCACGAGCTATGGCCACAATGACACCAGCATTTGCCAACAAAGCAATGAGGTTAAGGGTCACCATACAGAACAACCCAAAAATGTCTTTGATTTGAGACTGAGAGCTTGTGACGACACCCACATCTGCAGGAACTGTAGGATCAGGCCTCCACAGGACAGTGGTAACATTTGGAACTGAATCATCTGGCAGAGAAACTATCATGGAAACAGTCTTGTCAGCCATTATTTCTTCAAAACTTCCTCCATTTAGAGATGGTCTCAAGTGTTCTCATATGTGGATTCCCTGTGTTGGGAAAACAGAAAGATTTTTACATGTCTTCCTTTTGTGACATTTCTACGTTAATGTGCAAGATAAGAATTGTGTACAAAAACTAAATACAAAAAAAAACAAAAACATTTTTCTTCCTGGTATTTCTTCTGTCTGGTACCCAAGTACGGTTATCTCCTCGTACCACTGACAGCGAGCTTTTGTTTTGCACAGATACACCAGTGATATCTTTCTTTGTATTTCTGACAGAATCTAGTTAAAAAACAGTGATGAAGGAGCGATGCAAATTATTGTGCAAAATCATGTGATATAAAATGTTAAAATAGCTAACAAAAAAACAAAAAAAAAGTATATATTAATGTGCATCCGAGTCTGGGCAACACATATGGTCTAAACGAGGAAGGAGTATATATTTCAGTCATGACAGAGCATCATAAACATACAAGCTATAAGGCAATTAAGTAATTAAACTGATCCATAATCCTATAGTTTGCTTATTTGACTAGATTGTCATATTTAACTGAGTCCAGAAACTTTCTAAATGCTTGTAATATTCAACATAAATTTTCAGAAGCAAATACACCATCAAAGATGGTTGTTAGTATAAAAATGACTTACCCATGATCCAGTCTCTGTGTGGTTTGGTTTAAGTCAGGCTGTCAAGTTGAACTCCAGCTGTCCCATTTTTGTTTATATCCAGACAAACAAACAAAAGTATAACAATCAGACATCCAGCAGAACATTACAGCTATTAAGAAGAGTTAACGCCTGTCTGAGCTTTGGATTTTCTGTAGGCCCCAGTGATCCATAGTTGTCACGTAAATTCCCATTAAATTGGTATTAATCATTGATTACATAATGGTTTAGATGGTAAATTTTTGTTTCTTCTCTCTTCACCCTTCCTCCAATACCACCCTCACTCTTGTCCTGTGCTGTGTATGGCAGTGACTGTCACACATTGTATTGTGTAATTGTGTGTACTAGAGGGTTTTTTTTCCCTTGCAAATAGACACACACTCCACTGTGCCCTTCAGAGTCCAGTCTGCCCTGGGTCCTAATTACCACCATTTTTAAAAGGTAACTCATGTTTAAATTCATGCAACTGTATCATTGACAGAAAAAAAAAAAAAACACCTCATGGCCAAAAACCAAAACTTATATATATGTGTGTGTGTGTGTGTTTATATATATATACATATATATATATTTGTACTTTTTTTTAAATGGAGCAACAACTGACATAAAGTATGAGCAAAAGATTTGTTGCTTTGAGATTTAGTTTGGGTGGAGAGAAAGATGCAGATGTTGGATTTTCTGTGATGTAACTGAATGCAACAGAATCCAACACATCTGGATGGAAAACTCATCAAATGACTAATTTTAACAACAAAAAATGTATTTAAAAAAATGAAAATTATGTTTTTTTTCAATATATAGATCGATTTATATAGATGTATATAATAGATTTGATAATCACCCCAAACACACAAATATTTGCAACATAAAAATATTTTCTATCAGCATACATATATAAGGTTTTCTATATATAAGGTTCAGCAGGAACTTATGCTAAAATAAAACACCTTGAGTCTTTATTTATTGAGAGTTTTGTTGCAAGTTACCATCCACTGAGCTTCTAAATCCTTAGGTCATAGCAATTTAACAAGCTGCTTTATTATTAAATAAGGCATTAAACCGTGCTGATCCTGCTGCTGAGAAAGCAGTTGTTGCAGTAGACTACAACTAACAGGATTCAGCAGGAAAACAAAACGAGAACAACACAAACAGAATCTAGGATAAGAAGGTAAACAAATTCAAAAGATCAGAGGGTTTGTAAATACGTTCCGCTTACAGTTTCAATATGTTAAGTAGGTTGCATGATTCAGGTGTGTAATATTTGTGGATTGCCTCACAGATGTTCCCAGTTGGCTGCATGAGGGGCGAAGGCAAAAATAAAAATAAAACTTAGGGGCATGACGGAAGGAACAGTGTGCCAGGTCTCTTTGGTTATTAGTAAGCTTAGCTGTCTCCTGGTCACCATTCACTTTCTCTGAAAAACAATGCATGCACATTTCCAACTGGTTGTACAAACTTTCAATTAATTATCTGCAATCACAGAAAACCTTCAACAATAGACTGTAGATAGATATGGACATCACCATTCTCTTCAAACATGAATCCCTTTCCAATCAAAGATGGGCATAGTTACTGGGCATTAAAATCATTATATTCTATTTATTAAAAATAGGTCATTAGTGGTTTTATTAATGGCTAAAGTTGTGAGAGGCGTAAAGTTTCCATTTATTGGTATGAGTGGTCAATACATATATTGTGAATGTAGGTAAGTGTTTGTTGGGAAACATCCTTGCAGTTTGTGAGCGCTGCCTCCAGGCATGACTGTTAACTTTACGAGCTCTCCTATAACCGAGTTGCAGGTCCAAACACTAGAGACACTTGGCAAAGAACAGGTATTGCAGACATCTTGGTTTGAAGCTAATTTTCATCCTTTGTTTAAAAAAAACAACAACAACAAGCAGACGTCTTTCTGTTATTCTTGTATTTGACTACACGTCTTGCCAGTGAGTACTTCTCACCCCTCGGGGACAGGAACTCCGAAGCTCCCCTCTCATCAATGCAGACAGACAGCGTGGGAGGGGGGTGAGAGGAACACGGGATGTAGGCGTTGGGTGTACCAGACTGAGGGTTCTGTCTGTAGGGACGTAAACTGTTAGTTATCCATCCAGCAAAACCTCTGGCACTTTCTATCTATGGCAACCCACCAGACACTTCAGAAATTCAGATCTTTCTCCTCACCCCTGAAGGCTGTCAGTGTGGGAGGAGGAGGAGGAGAAGTTCTGCTTCCCCGCTCTCTGAAACAACATAAATATCAAATAGGTGGGCATTTTGGGGAGAATGTTTCAGCTTCCAAATAGAATCATAATATCCATTCTAGCAGACCTATTTGTCCTCTTATTCTTCTGCGTCTGCTTGCACATAAAAGAAAACTTCTCAACATCTAGTTGCATATGCATGATACCTGTTTTAAATATTTGATGAATAGCTATCACATCTGACCAAACTCTTAAGCTTTCCTTGTTTGATGTGAATTAACCTGGGTAAGCTTCCTCTTTTTTTTCTTTTCTTTTTTTCTTGAATGAGCCTCCACATTTTTTGTTGATTTATTGGGACAAAATGCAGGCACTCTTGAGAGTAAAATCTGTTCTGTGTCTGTGCTTCCCATCTTCCCTCCACCCTGTCCAACCTCAGCAGCTGTGCAGACAGACAATGACTAAGAGTCAGTCCATTCCCCTCAGCCAAAACAGTCTACTTTTTGATGACAGCATCAGGCACCATGAAGAGTTGGCGATGGTAATAAAAAGAGAAGGACAGGGATGAGAGCTGAATGAGGAGAGATTTCACAATTCATGGCACTGAAGATGATAAATAAGCCAGAGCATTTGTCCCACGATGCTTTTAAGTTATGGCTAGTGATGTATTTGTATGTAGAGAAAGAAGCAATTGAACCTCTCACAGATACTGCAGTCCAATCCATCAGAAAAACTATATAACATACTATTGTCCCAGTACCAATCTTTTATTTTGCTTGTTGATTTGTTCGCAGAGTGTTTACATGAGATGATTCAAATTTAACTACATATTTATTGATATTTACACCAAAACCTACAGGTGGGAGTTGTTTTTGTTCTTCTTATTATTATTATTAATGTTCTAGTTTCTAGTGCTACTAGAGTTCTGGGGAGCTTCAGGGTTCTGTTCTTGGGACACTTTTCACAGTAAATGTGATGTCTTTAGGAAACATCTAAAAAAAACATAAATGCTCACTATTATGTGAAAGATACTCAGCTGTATTTGTCTGCAGGTCTAGATGGAGCCAGAACCAGAGTCCTGAAAGCCTGAGCTGACCAGCTATGTAGGATTCTACAGAACCTCTTCAACCTCAGCCAGGAGAAGGTTCTGGTGCTGTGGAAGACATCCTGCCTTATTCCAGTCCGAAAAGGTCTCATCCATCGTTTCCTAAAGACTATAGACCTGTAGCTTCACATCATTAAAGTCTGAGAAATTCTTTTATTGGTCTACCTTAGAAAGCAGACAAGCACCTCCCAGGATCAACTGCATTTTCTTATCATCATGGGCTTGGAGTTGAAGACACCATCATACACCTGCTTCAACGAACCCACAGTCACCTGGACAAAACAGCAGCACTGCGAGGATGGTGTTCTTTGATTTTTTCGAGGGTATTTAACACCATCCAGCCCACTTCACTGCTAAGATACTCTAGAAAACACATGCGAATGCCTCCACAATCACCTGGACGACTGACAAACAGACCACAGTCTGTGAGACTGAATGGTTGTATGTCTGAACAGGTGGTCTGCAGCACAGGAGCACCAAAGGGGTCTGTACTCTTACCATTCCTCTTCACCCTGTACACCTCAGAGTCCTGTCATCTGCAGAAATACTCAGATTACTCTCCAGCTGTTGGGTGGCGGCCTCTGCGCCCCTAACACGTTTCAAATGCTTCTGACGTTTCTCTGTTATCAGTTCTACTACTTTCTGGATAGTTGTTGCATGCTGCCATTTTGCAGAACTGATTATACAGCAGCTTGAAACTATCATAGACCTGGTCATCCCCATATGTTAAGTCTTAATTTTGCTGTTATAATTCCCTTACGCGTCACCAAAAGGCACCATGTAAGGGGTTGTTTTTACATTGCCACGGTTGTACATCAAAAGATGTACATTTGGTTCTTTTGTTTTAGAAAAGTGGTGCTGATCTTCTGTGAGGTGGAAATGGTTTAGTGTGGTTGACAGACAATGTACTTATACAGTAGATAAATTGATGAATGGATGCTTAAACCATTTTATTGTATTTTATGGCCTACAGTTACAGTTATAATTTAAATCTGATAGAGCTGTACATTTATAAGTTGCCAAGTTTTGTGGCATAGTTGTAATATCTTGCTGTGTTTTTGTTTGTTGACACAATAAATGTATATTTTTGAAGAGTAGTTTGATTCAGTTCAATTTATTTATATAGCGCCTATTTACAACAAGTCATCTCTAGGCGCTTTAGAAACCCAGAGCTTGACCCCCGAG
>JBAMYA010000020.1:1113539-1125491 GCA_037176975.1 Arrhamphus sclerolepis
AAAGTAAAACTGTTGGGCCTCAACTTGACACTTAGATAACATTCTGAGTGCCACAATGCCGGACAGGACAAAAAAAATAAAAAATAATGTATGGAAAGTTAGTTTTAGTTGGAAAAAAGTTTGCTCTTCTATAGCCCTCAGTGTGATCGGCTTAACTCCCCATTCTAATTTCTCCCTTATTATTCAAACTGAGAACTCTGTGACCACTGTCTGCTCCATCAGAATAGTAATTATTCATAATTACTTCACACAACCTCACTCATAAAAACAATAAGAAGAAGAAATATTAATTTAAAAGGACAGCATGGGGTGCGTATGCAGTCTGACTTAACTTACCCTGTAGTCGCTGGCAGTGACATAGAAAATGGGTTGGAAAGCCAGCCAGATAATGCAAGTGGTGTACATGGTAAACCCAATGAACTTGGCCTCATTGAAGTTCTCGGGGCATTTGCGGGTCTTGAAGGCATACACTGTGCAGAGGATAATGAGTATGCAGTTGTAGGTGAGAGACATGAGCATGCTCGAGTCCTTGCTGTTACACTTGAGGGTGACCACATCTCTCCTCTCAGGGCTCACTTCTTTTCTCACACCTGGGGCCTCCACCAGCATCCAGACCACTACCACGACAAGCTGGCAGGAAATCAGAGCACCACATATGGCAACCTGGGAAGCTGGGCTGATAAATCGTGGCCTCTGGGCTCCATCCTTCACTCCACTGAAGATTCGAGCTATGCGATTAGTCTTGGTTAGAAGGGCTGAATAGCATACAGCAAAGGAGGTACCTAAACCTAGCCGGCGCAGCGTGCACACTGCTGTGGAAGGTTTGGCGATGTAGATGAATGTCATGCTGTAACACATAAGCACACCCAACAGAAGAATGTAGGAGAGCTCACGTCCACTGGCCTTCACCACTGGTGTCTCATTGTGTTTAAGAAAGAGGCCAATGACAAAGAGTGTGCACATGATTCCGATGCAGGAAATGGTGACAGGTCCAATGGCCCAGGCATCTTCCCACCGGATGTACTCCTCAGGCAAGTCGTAACATCCTGTAAGGTTGGCCAGAGGCCACTGTCCAAAGCTACAGTCAGCACAGGTGAACTCATCCTGTAGGTACTGGTAGGGCTGACAGGGTATGCAGATCCAGCAGCACACATCTCCTGGCTGCATACTTTTCACCTCATTCTTCCTGCAGGGATCACTACACTGGGAGGTGGGCACAACTTGATCAGCCCACGGGATGAGGCTGGTGTTTAGGGTCAGGCTCTGAGCCCAGTAGCCAACATTACGGTATATGTAGCGGCCACCCTCTTTGTGGTAGTGAAAAATGTTGTAGCGGCCAAGGCTGTCTCCAAAAGCATCAAAACGGACTACATTCTCTGTGTCGGGGGGACGAAAGGGTGCTGAATGGGAGAGGATAAAAAACATGGAGAGGAAGTGTTAGAGTAAAGAAATAATAGGTGTAAGGGTTTTGATATGGTCAAAAATACAGTTTACTTACTCTCTAACAGTTTGGAGCTTGTACCTTGAACTCATATTATATAAAGCATGTACCATTTATGTCATATAGCATGTTGTTTCTGGTGTACTATGGTTATAAGGATTAACAGCTGTTAATAATTAAATATAGACTGAACTCTAACTGTCACAGGAAGAAGGGTAAAAGAGTTCATTTACATGGCAGAATCCATACTTTAATTCAGTTTATTTTGATAGAAGCTTTCTGGACTGAAGAATAGAATAGAATAGAATAGAATAGAATAGAATAGAATAGAATAGAATAGAATAGAATAGAATAGAATAGAATAGAATTCCTAACAGATCATCACATAAAGCAATGTTCAGTTTCCTTACATAATCAGTAACCATGTAAAAATGATTAAGGATGAAGATCATACCCTTCTGTACTCTTAAACAAAATTTAAATACAGTTTTTCACACTATCAAAACTTTTTGAGTCTTGCCAAAGGCTTAAAATATCAATTTATTTTGATGTACATTGTTTTTCCCTAAGTGGTGACATTAATTGCCATTTTGCTGCAAATGCATATTCCATTCTCGCTCAAAACTACTTTAATTCTCATTGTTTGGACCCTAACGCAAGTTTACACTGCTTATGTAATGAAAGTTCACACTTCTTAGTAATAGGCCTACGATTGTTTTAACTCCAGAATGTTCTTTTAACTTCAGCTTGTCAAGAGACACCGACTGCAGATCGAGTCCAGGAATAAGCAGGAAACCTGACGACACATCTGGTCAAGTATCATGACATTTTCATTGCATCCAACTGTCATTTTCTTTAGGAGAATGAATGTTTTTTTGTTTGACTGTCACAGTAAAAGTAATTTATTTATATTTATTATTAATGGTTATTAATACAGAGCCAGTTAAGTAATATAATAAAAAAGAAGATACAAAAAAAAATCTAAGTAGCTTTGAAGATGCTTTATAAGTTTGACAGTAACTATAATGTTGGTGTGGCCCCTGGATAAAATGGAGTCTAACACCTCTGGATTAGTGGTACACTTGTTTTTCTCCTTAGGGTGTTGGAAAGCCTCTTGGGACTATAATTGAAAGCTTCTAATTCTTTTTTGAAGTCTCTAGATGTTAAAATCCTTTGAGTATTTCTTTTCTTTTTTTCTTTTCTTTTTTTTTTTTTTTAGAAATTCTGAAAAGCAGAAAAGCACAGCTGGATAAGAGCACAGTTGTCCACCTTTAGCTCTCATTGATGAAAATGTCAGCATTTCCATAAATCGAAGGATAAGCCCAAAGCCAGGACAAAAGTGAGAGCATTTGAATTGGTAAGCCTGTCATTTGGATGTGTGGATGAGCTGATGCAGTTAGTTACATGCTTTGTGTATTGAGGGTCTGTGTAGACAGGCACAAAAACAAATACTGCACAGTGAGTTCAGCATTTCAACAGTGCGCTCTATTCACACTCAACAAAAACACCCCCAAAGCATGAGCGTGTGAAACTTGTTTCATCCTTGGTAGCTGAATTGTGTCAAAATTTATCTGCAGTGACATTGCAACAGAATGTTAAATTGCCCTTGCACTAATTCTACATTTTATTTTAACATTTAATATTTACATTTTTAACATTTTATATGCTAGAGAGATTTTAAACTGATCTAAAACCTAATTCGGAATCGTGTATGTACAGAAGTACATCTTATGTGTTTATCATAGTTTAACTCACCATCAAATTTGACCTTGAGAATGTAGTCCCTGTAAAACTTTCTGCCATTGCCAGGTTTTAGAGCTTCACACACCTTGGTGGAGTTGGGGCACAAGGCTTGCCTCATGTTATGTAAGGCAGTAGCCATTGCATAAACAGCGTTCACTATAAACATGATCTTGGATTCTGGTTGAAATGGAATTTCACGGAGTGAGTGTTTCCCACAGCCCAGGTCATGGAGGCTGCACTGGAACTGGTTTTCCCAAAATTCTCTGAACCAGGGATTCCTGGTGTTGTTGTACGGATGCAGAGCAGTAAAGTATTTGTTAAAGTGGGGGATTTCATAGGAAGCCAGTTCAATGGTGAATGCCCCGTCTGCCACAGCTTCACTCCCCCTCACCACGCTCTCCTGCGCTCCCCAGCCATCACTGGCCACCCAGGTGAAGGTGACGTTCATGCGGTTGGCCGCCACCAGTAGCTCGCGGGCGTCTTCGCTGCGTGTGAAGAGGATGACCACCTTGGCGTTGGACTTTTGCTGAAGGGAGCGGATGACATTCTCGTAACTCCAGCGGCTCATGGAACGGCTGACCTTGGCTGAGGTGGCAATGCAGATCTGGCGAGCGCGAGCCTCCTGCTGGAAAGCATCAATGCCAGTCTCGCCATAATCACCTTCTGATGCCACTGTCGATACGTACGTCCAGTTGAAGAAACGAAGTATCTCTGCCATAGCTTTGGCCTGGTAGAAATCAGGAGGCACAGTGCGGGCAAAATAGTCATAGCGGGTCTTGTCACTCAGCTTCGCACTGGTAGAAGCATAGCTGATCTGAGGGATCTGGAAAAGTCGGAGCAGGTTTGCAACCTGAAGGAAGGAAAGAACAAAAGAGGGATAGATTTCTGGGATTTAAATGAGCTTTTGCTGTTATAAAAGACAAGTATAAATCATTAGACACATTCTATTGACATCTCAGAAACATGACTCAAGATACACAGTTGTGTTCAATTAATAGCAGTGCTTTTTTTTCTTTTTTTTAAAGTGAGCTCTAAATGACCTGACAGTATGAGAAGCATCTCCATATCATGATGCTTGCTCCACCATGCTTCACTGTCATGTACTGTGTACTGTGACTTGAATTTTGTGTTTTGGGGGTTCATCGGACAAATTTCTTTTTACCCTTACATGTTGGACAAAATATACAATTCTACTTTTTTCTGTATGAAAGCAAAACTTCAAAGCAAAATCATATTTCTATTGAATCAATCTAAAGGGCAATCATTTCCTTAGTTAACATGCTTTAGACCTGCAACAGGCTGCACGATTGTGTTGCAGTTGACTCTGTTGTCTTATGGCAAGAAGGTTCTTGGTGGAATTTCTGACTTGCCAAGCTGTGTGGCGTTCACATGTTTTTCCTGTCCCAGTGACATTCTCCTCCTGTCCAAAAAGACCATGTTAATGGTAAACCTACACTTATCTACATTCTGCTTATGTGACAGAAAGTGTAATTAGTTATGGTATGTGGTGTCTATAATCAATCATTGAGCATGATTGTTTTGCTCACATGAGATTTCTGCAGTGGCAAAGTCTGGTCTTTGTAACTGTCCTCATGCCCCAAGTATGTTTGATGGGTTTGATGAGCTTGTTGCAGCTAATTAGATTAAGTGATGAGATATGAGTGTTATGATTAGGCATTCAAAAGAAGAGCAGTTTAGAATGATAGACTCTCATTAGTAAAGGTAAGAAGAGGTTCAGCAATCTGTGAAAAACTGTCTTCAAATTGCAAAACAGTCTGAAAAAAAATGTTCCTCAGCATTGCAAAGATTTTGAATATGTATTATCTACATTACATGATAACATCAAAAGATTAAAAAAAAAAAAAAAATCTAGAGAAATCCCTGTATGCATGGGGCAAGACCAAAAATCATTGCATGCTTGTGATCTTTAGGCTCTCAGGGTTAAAAGGGGCATGATTTAATAATCACAATAACTGATTGGACAAAGGAACCTTTCTCATCTTCAGTCTTAAAACACAGTTCACTGACATCCACACATTCAAAAGCTCATCTTCAGGTGAAGGTAGTCACCAGACTTAGTCTTTCAATTCCACAATGGATCCTTATCCTTTGCATCTTAAAGTGATGCAAAAGAACTTTCAACATTTTTATCCATATGAGGGTAGAAGTGAAGTCTGAGATTTACTTTTTTGGGATTTCTTGCTCAGTCCTTCTCCTTTTGTCTTACAATTATTTTCAAAATCAGTTTCATCCTGGTTTTAAATCACATCATAGCACAGAAACAGTTATTTTAAGAGTTTTCAATGACTTTCTTTTTTCTGTTGACTCAGAGAATTCTGCTGTTTTGGTGCTATGAGACTTGTCTGCAGCATTTGATAGCTGATCACAATATTTTGTTGTCAAGACTTAAAAAATGTGTTGGTATCAAACATACAGTTTGAAGGTGGTACCTGACAGGGAGAACCTTTTCAGTTCTCATTGGTGAATGTTCTTCTGCAGCTCCCTTGACTTATGGGGCTCCTCCTCAAGGCTCTATTTTGGCCCTCATGCTGTTTTCACAGTATATATTGCCTGTGGGGCCCAAATTTAGGAAGCACAATATCTCCTTCCATTGCTTTGATGACATATTCAGGTTTATATGCCATCAGGTCAGACAGCAAAATGTCAAACAGCCTTTATTAAACCGTTTTAATGAGATTAAAACTCGGATGAAGCTTAATTTTCTGAACCTTAATGAAAAGAGGACGGAGGCCATTCGGTTTGGATGGTCCGATGTGCTCTGTGGTTCTGTTGACAGGTGGTTGTTCAGCTTCGTGTAGTCGCTCAGCTGTCAGAAATCTGGGTGTGATGTTTGACAGCTCACTTAAATTGGAGAAACAGATCAGTGCCGTGGTAAAATCAAGCTTTTTCCACCTTCGGGTTGTTGCAACAATGAAGCCGTATCTCCCTGCAGAAGACCTTCATACTTTTATCTCCTCTCATTTAGATTACCAAAATGCGCTCTTTGTGAGTTTGGATCTTCTTTGCAGCGTCTGAAGTTTATACAGTAAGAAGCATGATTGCATAACTACAGTCTTGGCATCCCTCCATTGGCTCCCCATCCTATTGATTTTAAGATGTTGTTAACTTTTAAAGCTTTCAACTTTGAGTAGAGGATGACACAGGCAGATAATGAACGATACTGATATTTTTAGTTTACCATTTGATTTATGTATTTAGGCTTTTATTGTGCCTATACGCTTTGTTTTGTGCAAGGTTTTGCTCTTTTTTTTTTTTTTTTTTTTTTGTAAAGCACTTTGGTCATGGCTGTTGTCTTTAAATGTGCTCTATAAATGAATCTGACCTTAACCTCATATTATGACTCTCAAGTCGCCTCTGCCATGATGTCCACTGTATCTCCATGAGCTTGTTTCAGCCATGGTGATGGATGGTATGGTGCTGTAAAGCTATAGCATAGTGGTTTTGGAAATCCTGAGTTTATCCATTGTGGGGAGAGCCAATTTTGGATATTAATGCCTGATAATGTCTGCTTTTAGCATAACTCACTATAAAATATCTACTCTACAAAGGGCTGTGAGAGTTATAACACATTAAGTTGACCATACAATAAAGAGCAAAACCTTTTCATTCTCTTGTTTTGCTTTAAATACCAGAAGAGAGAAAGAGACCATCTGAGTGTGGTTCAGGGCAGGTTATGAGTAGAAGGAAGGAGTTGACGTATCAAAGCACCTCGAAACTTTGCTTTTTTTTTCTCTCTGTAATAGGTTTTGTCGGTATGGTGACACTGCACACATTGTGCAGAAACTACTGAGCAGTTTTTGCTTCAGGCGCTTCTGCTGATGCCTAAGGGGAGTCAGTCTCATCATTCCAAACCAGTCTCTCACTCTCAGGAGAATGCTAAACTAAATATGGTTACCATCAATGCTGAGTCTCAGACAAGCATATGGAACTTCATCTTGAATGCCAATGAGTAACTCAGGAGAAGGTCAGAGAGGAAAATCCACATCCAATATATCACCTTCTTAATTTCATTTATCATTGCTATTTCATCTATATGGTTGTAGTGAAGCTGCAATTTCCATCATTCAGAACAGTGGAGTCTCAAGTATGGCATCAAAAGTATTACTGTGTACTTTTTGGGAAAAGCAGATACAATGTAGAGTAACTGAAAGGTCAAATCGGTATTTTTAAGGAAAAGCAGAAAATCAGTGAATAGTTTTTTGATTTTTTTTGAATACATGTGTATGTATATATTCTTGTGGCTCATAGACAGAAAATTTATTAAATGAGCCAATGGCAGTGACTTCCAGACCCCTGGATTTATTGGAATTCACGAAATAGCATTTTACATTCAAATTAATTGCAACAGCACAGTCAAGAGTGACAGGTCTTGATTTTTTTTTTTTCCCAGTCACCCAGGCGATGCCACAGAGCTGCAATGTTTGCCTATTTCACCAAGAGTTTTGACTCTTGTATAGTTTGAAATGAAAAAAAAGGAAATTCAGATAACTGAAACACATGAATGAGTATTTCAAATGAGTTCAAGAGTTGATTTCTCCTGAGAGTTCCAGGTCAGCTGAAAAAAAGCCCTGATTATGCAGACGGCTGGTAATCATGTTTCTCTGTATCTGCAGCTCGTCCAGAGCGCTGCTGCTAGAGCGTTAACCAGGACTAAGAGATCTGAGCACATCACAGCAGTTTTAAAGTCTTTACACTGGCTTCCAGTCAGTCAGAGGATAGATTTGAAGATCCTACTGATACTCTACAAATCTCAGAACGCTCTATGTCCAGAATACATCTGTCCTATGTTCAGAGCGTATAAACCTAACAAGACTCTTAGATCCAAGGACGGAGGTCAGTTAGTTCAGACACAAGTCCAGACTAAACATGGAGGAGCAGCATTTAGCTGTTATGCTGCAATCAAGTGGAACAAACTGCCAGTGGAGATTAAACTTTCACCACTTTTAAATCCAGGTTAAAAACATTCCTTTTTCTCATGTGCCTATACATGAAATCTGCACGGTATCTTTTATATCTTTATATTTTTAATTCTGCATATATCCATACTGTTTCTGTTTTAATGATTGTTGCTTTTTTTATGATTTTAACCTAATTGTCTTGTCTTAATTTATTTTATTTTTACACTTATGTTTGTTTCTATGTAAAGCACTTTGAGTTGTCTTGTACATGAGATGTGCTCTATAAATAAACTTGCCCTGCCTATGTATAATTGTCCCTTCTTAAACCTCCCTGATAGCCTTTCTTAGCATGTGGAGAAACAGCTGGCAGCAGTGTGTTTGCTCTTTTAGAATGAAATCAGAGCATAATCTGAAGTGGCATGTGACATTAAGACTGATTACTCTCTTTTCTGATTACTCAGTTCTTTACCAAAAACTGTTAAACCAGTTCCCATTATTATCATTTCTAAGAGTCTTCTTCACTGGATATGTTCTTTGTTTAAAAGGCACATCCACCACAGCCATTATTTGTCAGCAAAAACCACTGTCTTTAATGACAATCTTTCAAATTTAATACTTTCTAAGTATTACATTTTCCTTTTTTCTGTTATCTCACTTGTTCTCTGACTATGTGTTACTAAAAACGTTTCTGTATTACTGATATTCTTGAATGTGGTGTAACTGATGTAAGTGAAAAACAACGGTTCAGTTTTCAGCCTCGGAAGACAGTAAGAAGAATAAAACACACCAGTGACTCTGGAGGCGCTGATGAATGCAGTCCAGAGGGCTGCGAACACGGTCTTGTAGGGTTCTCTGGGGATTTGAATCCAGGTCAGTAAGACTACATGTGCTTCTTAAGATGAGCACTGAGCTGTTCTTGACAAAGAAAGCGTGCAACACATGTATAGTAGGTGCATTAATGTGTCAGCAAACGTTACTGGAAGTAAGGTTTAATTTTACACATTCAAACTGGAACAATACTTATGAATGATACATGTAAAGAAAGATTATACTCAAAAAGACGCATGGATCTACTGATGGGCGGTGATAATCGTACAATTGTGGGTCATTTTCTTAAATCTGATTATACAGAATTGTTTTTATTCTATAATTTTTTGTTATAATACTTGTTTTAGAAAGCTCTTGGTGGCCAGGCAGCATAGAGATTAATCAGCTATCAGCTCTGTGAGACTGTGTTTAGAAATTTATTTCATTTAATTTATTTAGGGCTGATTTATTCTTAATAAGTCATAATTTTTCAAGTCTCTGCGTAATTTATAGTCATCATTAATACTATTATTCATATCAAGCATATTTCCATCACCGCTGTTAGTTCTGCATCACCAAAGGAAGTGGTGGATATGTTGTTGTGTTCTATGAGGAGAGATGGGAATGCTGAGATAAGGATTCTGGAAATCTTTCCCAGAACCTCCAACCAAAACTGCAGAATTGCTGTGGAAAAGCTAGAAAGCATGTAAGTCCATTTGAAGTGCAACAATATGAGCAGATGTTGCCCCCTGTGAAGACTGTTCAGTTTGTCAGTGTAGATGATGAGTACTTGGGTTGAGCTGAGCTGTGACATCACACATTGTGATATAGCATTTGCCAGTTCATGCCTGATTCAAGTGTGAAATCTTATTGGATAATTTGTACAGAAACACTGGGTTCTGATAGAGACACTGGGTTATGCAAGATACCACTGATGAAGACGGAAGTGGTTTGAGGTTTAGTGTGTTTCTGGCTCTCCACCCAGCAGTGAGAATGCAATTGATAATACCACGTTTAAAAAGCTGTGAGTCTTAAGTGAGGTGTGGATGAATCAATTCAACATGCCAAATGGTCATTGGTCCTTAAAAAATGGTTTGTCTAGTGCCAAGCCAGGCAGAACTGGATTTATTAATTGGGTATGGATACAAACTAGTGGGAGAAGTTGTGGTATGCCATGCTGTTTGGATATTTGGAATTTTTGTGTTTCATCCTGGACATTGTTCTTTTCTTATAAAATCTACAGACGGGTAATAATAGTGACTTTAAACATGGAGAATTCTCATATTGTCTGTCGTCCTAGTTACCTGTGCCTCCTAATATGCTGTTTAATAATGGGATCAAATTGAGTTTGATTATATTCAGTCATTAAAGTTTGTTATGACTCTAATTGTGTGATTGCAGGGTATCTCTCAAACCTCTGCTTCCAAGCCAAAATAGCTTTAAAACCCAATCTTGCAGTTGAACTACTTACAGAAATATACAGTATCTTTAGTAAGATGTTTAATTATTGTGGTCTGACAGCTGGGAAGGTTAGAGTTGTTTTTTTTTTGTTTTTTTGTTTTTTATGATCAATATGCTATTGATCATATTGTCAACGATCAGTTGCATAAAAATGCAAATTTATTCAGTGTCTGAAATGTTTTCATTCATTAAAGCTAAGATAAGCAGTTCTAGTGAAGAGGTAATGCTTGCAAAGGTCATTCATGCTGCAGATGCTGCCCATGCTGCCCAGCCCCAACTTAGGTGCTTCACTAATCAAAACAGGTTTTGCAGATGTGTTTACACAGATGAACGTATACTTTCACTATCTAGAGTTAGAGTCAAATCAAGATGCTTAATCTTTTTTATCCCTCTTGGTTTAAAATAACTGAATAATAAACTTGCAAGTGGGGAGAACCCATTTACGATCATAAAATTCAGCACTGACAAGATAAGGCAAAATAAGATTACAAAAACACAAGCGTGTTGATGTTGAATGTTGATGTTAAATATTTCATAAAGACAGGCATTCTTAGAGGAAAATAACACATCGCCAGTGTTAATTCATTGGGATCAAGTCTCACTGAAAGGAGCCAAACCACTCTCATCTCACACGTATACATCGAGAAAATGTTCTCAAAGTACCTGAAATATGTAAGGAAATTCCATATTGTGCATCTTGGTTATCTCATTATTATGACATATAACATCACTCATCATTTTCTTAGTGCTTGCAGTTGGGAACTGGTGATTTTTCAGCAGGGTATTAAATACATCCACTTTCAGTAAATGAGACTTCTGGAAGGTTGCACACCACAGTGACAGACATGTCCTTTTTGAAATCATTACATACATGGCTTATATGAGAATCCAAGGACATTCAACCTGCCACAGCCCGTTGTTGTCATATCTCAAATAGAGTATTGGCACCACTGCTCAATATAAAACTCAGAGCTGGAGTATATGAAAATATGGAATTCACTTCTATCTATGCCATACTTGTTATTTTGATGGGACTATTTTAGCCAAAATAGCATGATTTAGCTTCACCCAGTAATGTATCTGGGCGTGAAGGCACAAAGATTTTCAATAAATAGTCTCAGCTTTGACATGTTGAAAGGAGTACAAGATGAGATTGGAGAGGACAGCAAGAGCTTGAGGAATGAATCACATGACTTCAGAAAGTGTGAGCCAAAAGAAGGAGAGACGTGCACGTTCAGTCAGTGTTTGCAGTTAAAACCTTTTCTGCTGCCACTGCTGTTAAGTAATTTGCACGTAGGTGGGAGAGTACGCTAAATGTTTTGTAATTCTCCGTTGCAGCAGATGGAATCACTTTAACGGGTGCATAACGACAAAGTCAGAACATTTTATTGAAACCTGTAAGAATTCATGTCAGCATTCAAAGCAGAATTGTGCATTAAACATGTTTTTATCTTTAGCCGGTTCTTACTGCAAGGCTTCCAGTCGAACACATTTATGGATAAGGTATATTTTAATAAATAAATTAAGAATTTAACTGCATGGATGTTGCCTGTTGCATTGTTACGTTTGACAGCAACATGC
>JBAMYA010000020.1:1127356-1163178 GCA_037176975.1 Arrhamphus sclerolepis
TAGAAATGTCCTGATTTTTTTTTTCTTTTTCTTTCTTTTTTTTTTTTTTTTGACATGAAAAGCCCATCTGCTCTTCCCAGAAGACTGTCTCAGTGTGCTTCTACAGCAATAACACTGTATTCCCAGAGCAGCAGTCCTTAGCTCCACTCAGCAATACATATATACGGTCCAGCACAGAAATGTCTATTCTATTTTTTATTTTTTGCATTATTGTTGTGATGCATGTTGTACTTCATGATTTAATTGATTGTCAATAACAGGGTAATATAAACTCCTGCAGGGTGACGTGAATCACCTTTATGCTGTGGTAATCTTGCAGAGCTCCGTGAGTCATGCACCGTTCAGGCTACATGTTATGCTGTGGTTGTGCTTCATTCATTCATCAGCCACATCACAAACTAAGTAACAGTATGTTCAGTAGATTTCATTCATATCCTGTTTGCTGTGTTGTTTACTGTTACACCAACATCATAAGCAGAATCAGTAAAATCCCACAGGAAACTTTTGGTAAACCTTTCATTCACATCTGACATCAGGAAGCACTCTCTGTGCTTGTGTAGGGGACATGATATGTATTTCAACTGCGCATATAGTGAATTCTACCAAGCCACTGAATAATCCAATCATTGTTAATTATTCATGATTTCAGAGCATGTTATTCACTTTTTAACCATGAATAATGCAATTTCACTACATGGATTTAGTGATCCCATTCATCATTATTGTTCTCCCTGGCATGTATCTGTCACATGTGTTTCCTTGTTTAAATTCTCCGAATGACTCATGTATGCTTCAGAGATTGGCGGCGTCTACCTGCAGATGAAGACTATTCTATAAATAGGCTTGGTTGTGACGAATAAAAATGAGGCTTCCAAACTCACTGAAATCTCAAAAATGTAGCTTATTATTTTAGTTTAGTTTTCAAATGTCAAGCACAGTGTTCAAATGAGGATGCATCTCTTTAAATCACAGCATGTGTCCCGACAGTGTATGTTCTCTTGCCTTGTTAATCTTGTTAAAATGGCCACATCATAAACCGTGTGCTCAAATATTCCCCTTACTGAAATTCGTCTTTGCACAAAAGGAGTTTTCCTCCAAATTCCGTTGTTGCTGTGGTGTTTGCGGATTGTTTCCAGCAGTTTCCCTTTACATGTTTCATTTCTGAGAATAGATCTTTTATGAGCGTTTGAGTGTTTGAAATTCCAGAGGCGTTGTTCTTCTTACGCACCCTGGTGATTATAATGTTTTGCCTGAGGATGCCCTCTTACCAGTGAGTCATACTTAGCTGCACTGTCTGCTGTCAGGGTAACTAAAATGGAGTCGCATCCATGTATTAATCAAAAGCCAGCCCCTAGGCTAGCTGTTCCTGGGCTGTAATTGGAGGGTATAATGCAACTCTGATTAACCCAAACATTTAGTACACTGTAAATTCTATGAAACAGCTAGAACATACCCAGATTATGTTCACCAACCAAACTGTTTAGGTTTGGTTTCTTCATTATCATTATTATTATTATTATTATTTTTGCTTTAAGTTGGTATTGATACTTCTGAATAACTGATGTAATCTAAATCTAATCTAACTAGTGAATGAGCATGATTTTTTTTTTTGTTTGTTTGTTTGTTTGTATTTTTGTTTGTGGCTCACTCAAGCTCTTCACACATGAATAAAGATGCTGAATGTAATGAGCATCACAAGGTCATTACTGACTCTGCTCTGATGACCCGCTGTTTGCATGAAACATGGAGAAAATGTTCAAGGCTAACAAGTGGGATCACATCGTTTTTCTAAAAGTACATTCAAACTATCCAGATGGCATCACAGGCTTCCTTCTAACTGTTTAAGATCAAGACTTTGGTTGTCAAATGCATTCACACCATATGATGCCGTGTGACTCACTCCATCTCTTTCCTTCCATAATCATGTGTCCATCACTGTCTCAGTGTTTCTGTGAAACATGAGCCTTCATGTGATGGCTCGACATCGTCTGTGTGCAAGAGAGGCTCAGCCAACCCACCAGACAGCCTGGCTGCAACCGCAGATGGGGAAGACGGGATGCAGCCTATGAGAGCGTCACAGAACTTCGCCTCCGCACTTAACTCAATCTGTGCCTATGTAACGCCAGCATGGCCAGGCCTGGAGCCAGATCCACCCCATATCTGTGATTGTCACACAACAACACCAGCAGCACAGCGACATGCTATTTCTTTGTGACAAATTTAGACAGCACTCAGGGTTCTCACCACCTGTCAGTTCGTCGTGTTCCATCATGTCGCCAAGGCGATAAGTGGCCTTTAAACTAATATTGTTATGTGCCCTGTATTTCCCTTGCCTTTAGGGTGAAATAAGCACATCTGTATTAACCACCTGTTGTTCTCACACTGAAGAAGGCTTTGTAACCTTTCCCATAGCCGGGGAGGTTCATCCAAAGGTCTGACATGCTATAGATTATTCTCAGACCATGTGGTTACAGAGAACAGAAACAGTGTGTGGAAATGATGGTATCCAGCGGCAGCACAGAAATGCCACACGTTCCCATGCCCCAAATGCATATCTTTGTGTAATAATAATGTCAAGGGGGCAGTAACACGTCTAAACAGATAAACCTTGTCTTTTTTTCCAAAGGGCACATCACGCACAAAAAAATCTTTAAAACACATGGACAGAACCCCAAGATATCGTTCCTCACCTCAGCGTTAAGCCAGATGTTAATGTTTTATATCTATGATGTTTATATTTATATCTTCAGGGGGGGTGTATGTGTGCTGTGTGGGTATGAATATAAGGATGTGTGTGAAAATGGCCTGATTTTGTGAGTTTTTATATGTTATTGTTGTAGCACTTTGTGCTACAATGGTATGAAAAGTGCTATATAAATAAAGATTTGATTGATTTATTGATGGAAGATGGAAAATTTCCATCTGGTCATAGTTTATTTTAAAAAGTTAGCAAAAGGGAAAGAAATGATGGCATGAGCAAATTTATTGCCATGATTAAATACTCACCAACTGAGAGTTAGCACACCTAATGACTGAACTTTTTACGACAGTGTTATTCATGGTGAGACAGGGAACTGTGTCCTGTGGTGTTCTCCCACTGATGAGAAAGACTCACCGAGAAGCTAGGGCACACCTAAAACCTCAGGCTTGCAAAAGTACATCTATAAATTACCACAAGACAAGGGCACTCTCTCAGGGGCCCTAGATGCAGGGTTTTGCTAAAATTACAGCACATTTATCAAATCCTTTATTTCCAAACTGTCCTTTTCACCAGTAATCCTTTTATAGGTGCTCTGAATTTTTTTTTTACATCATATCCCTGGGAGCTCTCCACCTGTACAGTGCACCACTATACTGTACTCTACATTTCAAACTTAATCTTGTCAGAATTTTGTCAGTGTTATCTAAACAGAGGTATTGCACACTTCTGGCTTAATTATAATTTAAATTCCCTTTAATTCTTTCATTCACTCAGTTCAGTGAAATAAGGCATCATTTACTTTTTAATGCATCGTTTCAAATTGTTTTAATTTTGTTGTTGGCTACTCAGTGGGGATGTCAACCAGGCCTAACATTACAATAGTTTTTGCTTTTTGTTTTGTTTTTAAAGAAGAAAAAAAAATTATTTATTTATTTTCAGAAGAAATTTTTAAAATTGATTAGCTGTTATGCATTTGTGTAGTACTTTAGTTGTGAAAGCTCCGCTCAGCACAACTCAAGACAACATGCAAATTGACAAAACAGGTTTTAACTCAGGTTCACAACTGAATAAAGGTCTACATTGCAGCTCAAAAAGTCATAAAGTGTTGTAACACAAGTGTGCCACTTTGATAGAAACACTTTTTTGTGTTTGATTTTAATCATCACTATCCTGTGACCCTGCAAACTGCAAACACTTTCACTGCCTTCTGTGCTTCATGCAACATGTTTCTGTATCTGCGTGCCTCGTGAGGTTTTGCAGCACCAGAATCTATTTGCATGTGCCGCTTGTCTTTGCAGCTCATGTATTTTCAGACTGGTGGAGATGTTTTCTTAATTAGTTTGAGTTTTGTGTAACTGTTTCTTAAAATGTGGTGCTTGGGTCATCTGAGTCGCTGTAGTTTGCAAATGTCAACATGGCCAGGTTTTGTTTTTTGTTTTTTTGTTTTTTCTGCCTTCAGCTTCAGTTCCACACTGAAGGATTGTTAAAAAAAAATCTTATTTCTATTTAGTATGGTGTTTGTTAAAATATTGTAAACATTCTAAAGCAAAGAAAAGAAAAAAATAGACACACAAGTAAACTCAACCAGACAGTGAGTTGACCATATGAAACGCCCACATACGGACCTGTTGGTCAGTAATTACACAGTCATACAAAGAGTAAATTATGTGATTATCATGACAAGCCTCATGTTTACAGCTAGCCACTGCTGTCTGCTTATTATTGTTAAAATACTACCGCCAGCCTGTTGTCTTGATACTCACCGGGGAAAGCTGCTAATAGCAGACGGCCACTGGCAGTGTTTCTGCAGAATCTATGGTTTGTCAGTGATCTGAATCCAATTATATTTCTTGAACAGCAGAAGCACATTCCTTTCTTTAAACAAGCATATATCTGGAACATGAGCCTGTGTGTCTCAAGTGAGGTGAACCATACACTTCGTCTGAGAGATGAAGACTGTCCTCCTGCTGGCTGAGCCAGGATGATTCGTTTGAGCTAATGCTTTAGGGCACATATATTTGTGGATATTTACAAATCTCCATTCCACGGGGCACACTGTCTCTTCCTCACAATGCCTTGCAATTACATTGATGTGGCAGCTACATTACAGCTGAAGATTCAGAGACCCAATTAGCAGAGCTTTCATCATATCAGCTTGAGTGAGCCAAAAGGAGCACTGCTGCTGAGAGTAATCATGCCGTCGCTAGTTATCCTGTCAGCCCATCCTGAGCACAACATCTGTAGCCTGTCTGCCTCTGACAGGACCATTGCTGAAGTGTGAATTACAGTGAGAGGGAAAGATCCTCTAAATTAGATCACAAAGCATATGAACATTCAGGTAAACAGATCCTCTTGTGGAACCGATACTCATTAAGTCCCTGTGTTAACATCTCACAGGAGGTAATTGCTTATGGTATTTAAGTCTAAATGGACACTTAAATGACAATCCATCACGCTCGTTCGTTGGCCTGTATTCCCTTTGCTGTCTGAATTTAAAAGTAGCTGCTGTTGGTAAAAAACCACTGTAAACTGGTTACATCTGACCAAGTAATTTCATGGCATACAGCAAAGGTGATTTTCAGGAGCAAACAGAGTAATAATTTTGGAACAGAAACAGCTTGGAGATGTGATACTACATGTGCTTTCACATATTCCTACCTGGATGGAGACGTCACTGTAGGAGCCTCCTATGACCCCTGAGATAGCCAGAGGGACGTCATCATGAATGGCGTAGGAACCATCTGGGCACGTGTACTCGCTGTCGTCCACTTTGGTGAGGGAGGCCCTGACAAACTCTAGAGACTGCTCCAGCGCATACGTGTCCTTTGAGCATGTGTCCAGTATATGGGCTCCCAATCTGATCCCTGGAAGGATCCGTTCATCCATGTTGATTTCATCTAATGCCAGCAGCATGGCCTCCAGTCTCTGGATCCCTCTCTGTGCATTGATCTTCCCACAGTCCTCTGCCCCCTCACCCTTCTGGTGCACAGGGAACAGGCCACCGATCATCAAGTCTCCATCCAGAGTGATCTCCTTCTTGGAGTCAGTGTTATAGCCCACCACAGGCAAACCTTGTGGAGCCTGGACAAAGGAAGACACAAACAAGCACAGCAGGCTGACGTGGGACAGCCATAGGTGTCGGGGTTGAGGGCGCACCCCCGATACAGGGGATTTCCCCAATGACATATCCCTGGGCGAAACAAATATACTGCCCTGCCTGTGGATTCTCGTCAGCGTCTGTTCAGCTGTTGATGGAAGCACTGCAGGAAAAAAACACCAAGGCGCAGTCGCACCAGCAGATCTCAGAGCACCAATGTTTTTATTCTGACAGAGGCCATGTATAGCATCATTTCCATCCTCTTCGTCCTTTTCTTTTTCAGAGTGTTTGTAGATTACAGCCTGCAGATCAAACAGAGAGGAATTCAGTCAGAGCTTTTGATTTGAGGTACAATGATCCCTTTGTCTGACAGGCATTGTATCTGCCAGGGACGGACTGGTTCAGTGGAAAGATTTGACATCATCTGCACAAGTAAATAAATATTTTTGTTTTGATGTTAGTTGTGACATGGGAAAAAAAGAAGAAACAATTCAATTGTTAACTGCCATGACATGTGATAGAACATTTCTATGAGGCGAATGAGTGTGCTTTGATAAGACACATGTTCAGTTTGTTTCCCTGAGATCATGATGACTGGTACCACTGCAGATGTGTCAGTAATGTAGATGGATTATTCACTACTTATGTCAGGTTTATTTACCACTGCATATAGTAAATAATCTTGACATGTTCAACTAATAAGTGTTGGCAGAAGCTTGAGGACAGAGTTCAAAGTTGCCATAGAGTTCACTGAAGACAATATAAACATCCTCCAAATGGTTTTCTGGAGTCTTTAAGCAAAGCACACAGAGACCTCATTTGGTGTGTGTCTGCATCATATTTTGAGGCTTCCTTTCTGCTCTCTCTGTTTCGTTGTCTGTGTGACCTCATTTTATTTTTCTTCTAAGGCTGATGATTGCACATGTCTTTCATAATCACATGTGCACATGCTCCTGCACCCTGAAATTCTGCTGAGATAACAAATAGCGTCCCTGAGGAACATTTTGTCAAATCACATTAACTGCTCACCGTCTTACAAAAACACACTTTTGTGCGAAAGCAAGGGGAAAATCCACATACAGATAAAGAGAGGATATTAAAAAGTGCTGAAAATTATTCCAAGAATACAAATTAATTTTGTTGCCAGCTGAGTGAACCGGCGTGATTTCATGTGAAGCTACACAAACATATTTGTTTGTTCAGCAGTGCGTAATGCAGAGCATTATTTATTTTTTAGTGGAACGTTAGGTGAAACAAGCAGAGAATTTGGTTTGGTTTGAGCGTTGCATTAAAAATAAAAAGTGCAACTGTGCATTATGCTTTATAATCTTGCATTTAACTATACAGCCACTTTGCAATTATTTAAAGGTGCAATAATGCACAATTGTTCACAATTGATCTGCATTTTCCTTTTAGAAATAGGAAGAAAGAAATAATAAGCAAGAAATTTCAAAATATCACAGAAAATCTGTTGTACTTTCATGAAGTTTAATTCTTTACAGCAGTACTAGAAATTCTTCATACTAATCCAGTCATTTTTTGGTATCATTTCCAGACATTTTCCATGTAATGCCTTGAACCCTCTGAACATTTTTAGCTTTGAAAGCGATTTCATTAGGTGAATCAGTACGTATAAAGTTCTTCCCAGCTTCTTGTTACTGCTGAAAGGGGCCACAGCAGAAGGAAGGAAAGAAGGAAAAGTCAAAAGAAGAGAAAGAATATTGGCAAGAACTGAGTTGGAAACACTTGGCACCTATTTTACAGCACTAAAGAAGCATTTACAGCAGACTCACTGTCAAGAGATTACGTTCTTTATTGCTGTTTGATATGTCAGTCAGTCAGTTCACACTGTGATGAATACATATGCTTGAATATTTTCATTATAACACAGACTTCGTCTGCTATCTAGACTCTGATTTCTTCATTCCCTGTATGTACTAAAACCTACACTGAGATATTGGGAATATTGAACAACAACTTATTCCTCTTTTGTTGTTCCCAAACTCAGACCCTGCAGGTGGTTGTTAGGATGGCGGTGAGGTTTTTGACCAGCAGCAAACTTGGCAGTCAGGCATCAGGCTTTTCCAGCTGAACACGATCATTATAACAAGATGAGACCGTGTTTTCACATTAACTGTCACTAAGCATAATGTCATGCTGGACTGGCATATTTTTTCACTATCATTATTATAGCAAACACTTTAAATCTGGTGTCCAGGCTCCAACCTCCTCATTCCCCATAGATACTACCTACTTTGAGAAACTGGGAGTGATGAAGAATGATCTAAGCCAGCAACAACAATTAATAAAGTGCAGATGTAAAGTATAATCTACAGAATGAGGGGCAGTGAGAAACCAGGCTCTGTGAGATGTACAAAAATAAATACTAAACCTCCAGACCTCATAATATGAACTCAGCTTTTGGTACGCAGAGGATGACAAACAGCCATCAGATTTTAGAGGCCAGGTGAGCAGGTGTTTCATGTAACATCATTTCTTCGCAGCAGAGACGCAATTATGTTGAGAGACTGAATGACTTTTAATTGGTTGCAGTTTAGAAAGATGGCGCATGGATCACGCTTATCCGTGGAGCCTTTCATAAAGAAGAGAATTAACAACAAAAAACTCCAAAGGTGCAAGTGTGATATGTAATGACTAATGTTGTGATGAGCACGAAGTTAGTTTATTTTTGTTTTCCTTTCATATTTTGCTCAGTCGTTTAGAGTGGATGGAAAGGATTAAAAATAAAAGCACTTGGGCTTATAGTCAAAGGCAGTTGGGGGCCGCACATCTCCTGGCCTGTCTACTTCTAACACTCATGAAGTGTCATGAACTCCATGGTTGTCCACTGCGCTCATGATGGCCTCATGCATATTAACATCAGCTCATATGAGTGGAGTCTTTATTTGCCGAGACGTTGTGCTGGGCTCCGTTCTGGATTCGCAGACTATTCAACACCTTTCCCTGTGTGACGTCTTTGTTGGTTCACTGCTCCTGGGGAGGCTAATAATGGTTTTACATTTTTCACCATTTGTGCTCAATCTGCCTTGCTGTGGATGTGTTGATTCCAGCCTTTCAAGATGGTTGTGTAAGCTTACGCATTAACCACAAACATCAGACGTCGATAGGCTCCTTAATTTTGAATAAAATTTGGCAATATCTCACCCCAGTCTTCAAAACTTGTAATTCGACCCTCAGATTAAGCGCAGTTCATCCATATTTGAGACAATATGAAGATCAGGTACAGTATTATATCTCATTTGTATAATTCCGTTCTTTTCTTCTTCTTTTTTTTGTTCTCCCTTTGTGAAATTCAAATTATGATTTATTTAAACAGTTCATGTGCAATGTAACTGAGAGCTGTTAGACTGGTATTGATCTTCTCATCTCATGGTCAATAAAAGTTAGATTAGTCTAATTTAAACCAGCTCAAATCCAAAGTGCAGACAAAAACCTTAAATTTAGTCAAATTTGTTAGCTGTAAATCTGCACAGAGGTTTATGCCTGTAATCCCCAGAGTCAGTCCTTACAAATCCCAAAGGTTTAATTAATTAGGAGTGTTGAGTGTGTGAGACGTTTATCTGATCTGCCTCATATCCGTTGTCTCAACAAGTAAAGTATTCTGATAATCAGTAATTAACTGTATTGAAGAGAGAGGGTGAAGAAAGCAGGGGGGTATTAACAGCCATATTTATTTCTCTCTGTTTCAAAATACCAACACACCTATTAAAACAACATGAAGCGCTCAGCAGACTGCTGAACACATTCTTTGGGATTTCTGTCTGCTTTTTGCTCTCTATCCGATCTCGTTCTTCAGTGGTTGTTTCCATGGAAACTTGCCAAGAGATGGAGAGGATGAAGAGAAATAGGAAGACAGAACAGGACAAGTGGGCCAGTCTGATCATGCATGGTGCCTGGTCTTGTGGGAGAACTGGGAAGCCTGCTCTGTGAAGTGATCAAATCCATAAGACCCCAGCCAGAGCATATGTCTTTTAGACAAACATATCCCAAATTTTAAAAAAAGACAGAAAATTTTAAAAATTTAATTATTACATCTTCCTGAAAACTGTCAGTTAAACTTAAATGTTTTTGTTTCTACTCCACAAAATAAATGTGTAGACCTCAAACCTTCTTTTTGCTCTCTCAGCCTATCAACAAGTGAAAGTCTGCTGCAACAATCTGCACATATGAGCAATTTCCCAGTGCATGCAATATCTGCCAACAAATATGACAAAAATCAAATATTTGTGCAGAGGAAAAGTTTGAACGTTGTAGGAGCGCATTCTGCCCTCACAGTGGCTCTGCAGAACATGAAACATTCCCTGACAAATAATAAAAACCAAAATGGCAGTAAATGAAAGTCTGGGATGTAAGCTCACTCATAAGCATTTACTGTGATTAGATTTTAGTGGAAAAAAAAAATAAAACGCTTTTGCAATAATGCAGGTAAAGCACTTAAGTTAATGGTCCCCACAGAGAATGGTGACAAAAGGATTTATGGCTGACACATTGTCAGTCTCCTCTTCGATTCTGCATTCCCATAGGAGCTCCCAGTCACACCAGTCGGCTCCAATTCTCAGTCTTTGTTCACCACTCTTCTCTACTGTGATGGCTGATAGACCTATTTTGGATAACATATCTTATCTGTCAATATTCATATCAGTGTAACACGATGAGAGGTAGAGCTTGGTCATCTGCGTCATCGAATTACGATTATTCTCCATTTTTGCAACGATTTACAGAAGATAAAAAGATTTAAACCTCTGTCATGTCTGTATAATACTTCTGGTTTTCTTCATGTCATATAGCTGTAGGTCATTTTTTCACTGAAATATTAGATTACCATTTTTAATGTAATGTAAGACACTAATGCTCTCCAGTATGTATGTAAAATTAACAGCTGCTGGGATCAATATTTACACTTTGGATGCAATATCCCACCCAGGATTCTGTCAGCATTACAACTTCGAAGAAAAACTATGAGGCTCAGTTTTTCTATCTCCTCCTATCCAGCCATCTCCGCTTCCCTCTTCACCAGATGGCCTTTTTAATTCAAGAGAGTAAACCCTGCCAGCCTCTTACACACTTCAAACCAGGCTATGTGAGGGAATTGGGAGGGAGTTTGGGGGGGCTGAAAAATTACAAGAAAAGATAGCAGATGCGAGAAGGCAGAAAAAGAGGGAGTAGATGGAAGTGTGGGCAGCAGAAAAAGAGGAATAAGAGTAAGGTTTGAGAAGGATGCTGCCTCTTTTTTTTTATGACTCATTTTCCCGAGGAGTGGAGTGCTACATTAATATGGTAATATCCCCCCAGGCGATAGAAAGTGTTTAAGAGTGGAGGTCATCTAGTGTATATGCAGGGAGTCTGGATGAGCAGGTTGAAGATCCCCAGTGGAATGAGGTGGGGCCTTGCTGAGAGGAAGCACAGGTAATGGAAGTCAGGCTCCTCTAAATTCACTTTTCCAGCTTACATAGAGAACGGTCTTCAGTAGGAAACGACTGGATTTCCTCTCGCTTCTCTTTTAATGGGAATAAATGCCCAGCAGTGCACACTCACAAACAATTAATAACCTTCAATGTAGAAACAACAAATTAAACAATCTGCCATTGAATATATTAGTTCATTCCACTGCACTGACCTCATTTACTAATGCAGCCTATAGCTCTGTGCAAAACTCCCAAAATTAACTAAATGTTAAGCATCATTATACAAATGTAGAAACTGCATGTTGATTTTCTCTCTCACTCTCTCTCTCTCTCACACACATGCACACATGAACCTATCTTTGTTGCCACTAATTTTAACAAGGTCACAACAATGAACACATTCATGAAAAATCCCTTGCTGAATATTGTGGAGGCCTCCCATCAAAACAGCTCAAACTTGTCCAGGTATTAACTCAAGACCTCAGACTGCATCTTGTGGTATCAGGACACTGTCAGTGGATCTTTTATAGGTTATATTTGTTGTGGGCTAAAGCATCTGCCCATTATGCCTTTTCTAGTATCTATGAACGATTGGATGGAAATTCAAGGCTTCACTGAATATTGTGAGTTTAACATCTGCACATCTTTATTACTTTAAAGGTAGGGTAGGTGATTTCCAGATGACATAATGTCGATTTTTTTTGTTATTTGAACAAAAAAAATCAACAAAATACAGAGAGCTAGTTTCTCCTTCCACCACCCTTTAGTCTCCCTGACAAAATAAAGAACTTGCTTACTCGTACTCTCGCCACATCTGTAATCTGGTTCATGCTTAAACGTGCGTGCATCTTAACATAAAAATAAAAAAATTTCCTGTGTTGTTGCCAAATTGCAGGCTCATGATTATGTATTTGTTTGAAACTCTGCACAAGACCTGGTGCACGACTTTCATCAATTTTGATGGACATGTTTGTGAACCAGCACATCTGTAGACCCTCGCCCACAGAACTGGACATTCCCAAGTCATAGCAGTGTAAACTGGAGGTAGATGGAAATTAACAATAGGTTTTATTAAGAAACTGACACCAGTGTCTTATTCCTGATTATTTCACTGGATCGCAGTAACGGTGTAGTTGTTATAAACTGGTGAGTAACATGATCTTTTACACGTCTCCACCGTCACTGAACAGTGAGCGAAGCTCAACGTACAGTTACAGTTTTTACATAATGGAATGACAATATGTAAGTTTGACATAAAAAGTAAATAAATAAGTAAACACACATGAAATAGCTCAGACCAGACATTTAAAATCACAGTTTTATCTTCATCATTTGACTGCAATGTTTTGAGAAGCTAGTATAATTTTGGATTACAAAAATTTGAATGGTGATGTTACTTATCTATTTAGAGGAGCACAAATGAGTTTTCATGTTCAAATATTAGTTGAAGTTTAATTTGAAGGGATATTCGATCATTTTTAGGATGTGTTTTCTGGCTGTCATGGTCTTCGGTCTATACTACCAGCAAAAACCAGCCCAAAACAACGTTAGACTCGCTTCCGCATCAGCTCTTACAACAAATGTGGATTGTTCTATGGCACTTTGTTACACATCAAAGAAGATGAAACTAGCTCACAGAGCTGTGATCATCGTCGTAGAGGTTTAAGAGGCTCAAGACGAAATGGTTGAAGAGAAAACATGACTGAGCCAGAAAGAGACCAAAGAAGAATCAATTTTGGACATTGTCATAAGAGCACTGTGACCTCAACACCTATAAGGGACCCTCTGAGCTAAAACAAAATTGCAAAGAAAATTATTTTGTGCTGATTTAATAGTCAAATGCAATAAGTTGGATTCCTCTGCACCAGTGATTGTATGTGAGAGTAGCATGGCTGTCTGTTATTGTGACTACAGCAGTTCAGCCTTTTGACATGTTGAAAATGGAACTTGTATTTTACTGGTTCTAACTGTCACACAATATTTTTGGAAGAGCATCACAGAGTAAATCAGACATCACACTGAAACTTCAGTACAGTCAGATTAATGAATAGCAGTGCATGTCTGAACGTCAGTTTTCTCTTTAATCTGGTGACTCAGTCCTCCTGCACTGGTTTTACTGTTCTTTATTTTTAATCCTTTTTCTGTCCAATTATACATTCAATTATTTTTATTTTTATTTCATTTTTTAAATTAATTTATTTCATCTTAATGCCTTGTAAGGCATATTGTGCATGAAATGTGCTATACAAATAAATTTGCCTTGAAGAAATATCTTTCTTCTTTTTTTTCTTTTGTTTTACTTCAGACACAGATTCTGACTTTAAGCCCTCCTTTAACAAAATCAAGTTTTTAACACAGTGAATAGGTTCATGAGGGGTTTTTTAATGATTCAAGTTAGTGAAGTTAGCGAGTAAAATCAGCTGTCACTCATTCTGCTCAGTATCTGCAGAGCATCATTAATGATCTTACACTGGAAATATTAGGTGACCTGTATATTTCATAGAACATGCTGTTTATTGGGTGGAGCTCCACAGCTAATCTTCATCCAATGAGAAGAAACAATCGAATGAAAAGTTAGAAAGTTATGACTACAAGGTAAGACAACCTAGGTGGATGACACGGCAGAAACAAAGAAGAAGCTGCTTGGTGAAACCTGACATGTTCTGTTCATGGTTACTTTTCTGTTTTGGTTCTATAAGCCTTCATGTTTTACCTGAGGATGTTAAACCACCAATCAGTTCATTTGAAAAAACAAAGTGTCCCATCAAACATACCAGAGTACAGCTGCCAACCAAACTTGACCTAAAAACAGTTGGGCTTCACCAGAAAGTAATTATAAAGTCTTACGCTATAGCTGCAATTTTTTATTTTTCTTCTTCTTCAGGAGAAGCCGTGCGTAGGGCATGTTGGTGCACTGGTAAGTTTATTTTTTAATAGGTTTTCTCTCTATCCCACTGTTGTTAAGAATTTATGATCTGAAGAGGTGTCTCACTAGGACTTCGTTTAGGCAGCAGGAAGGGACCCATCGCTGACCTGTGGGAACACACTCTCTAGAAACAAGTTGCAAGCAGAGACTCAATTTGCTGAATAAGGAAAAAGATGGAGAATCATATGCAAAGCATTTAGATCCCATAGGTTTTTCTTTACCTCTCTTTTTTTTTCTAGTTAGTTAAATCTAAGCAGTGACTGGGAGCCTCTGAGAGGTGGTTTTTTTTCTTCTTAAATTCAGTTTTCTACATTTTAAAACAATATTCTTCGTACAATCGTCTGATTGCATCTAAAATATCTTTTTTTTTCCTCTTAACACTGCAGAGAAGCGACCAAAATATTTAAATCCTGCTCAAGTCCCGTGTCAGGAACACTGCTGTTGTGAGTCTAGTGATGTGATCAATAATAACCCCTGTAACATCATTAAAATGATCAAATGTCTCCCAAAAATACAAATACTGACCTTCTCTAATAAGGGCATTTCTGGAAATACCAATTAAAGAATGAGGAGCAAGTTAAAGTTTGAATATGAGCAAGGACATATCTAGGCATTCCTGATTACTAGAGTCTGCAATTATGGAGGCATGTATCAGTTACTGTCGTGTGAAGCAGTCTACAAATGGAGAGAAAAACATAGATTTAGCTCATTATGATCCATCTATAAATGATATGCTTACTTGTGTCTGCAAGCAGCGCCATCTCTGCAACCTGACAGTGCCCAACTTCTCCTCATCCATCTCCTTACTACACTTGTGAAGGGAATCCTTTGCTTGTGTTCAACAGTCCTTTTTAGCCTCCCTGGAGCCCCATTCTGCCTCACTCATCAAACATTCATTCACTCTCTTTGTCTCTCCGAGATCATTACTGCCAGCCTCATGATTGGCCTGAGCACAGTGATGGACGTGATGCGCTATTGTTTCAAAGGGGTTTATTGGGGCTTACATTATTCACCATGGCACAGCCACATTGTTTGAAGAAAATGGCCTGAAACTCTAGGATGTTTTTTTGGAAATCATTAAAAGAGCTCCTGCGTGACCAGAATGCCAACGAGGGAATTTGAATTACATTTAGTAACATATGACAAAATGAGAGCCATTTCAATATTTTGTTAGTTATATAAGTGCAACTTTGTATGCTTGAAAAACCAGGGTGGTTTGTTTGCAGCATCTTCATTTTCTCTTAATTTAGGGCTGGCCTTGGTAAAATGAGACTTTAATTCTATTCAGATGCATTTTTACTACGCCAGAATACGTAGTCATGCAGTGTCTTCAACTCTAACATCTATGAGTCATCACGTCCCCCTCTGTTGCATCATTTTAATTTAACTCATATTTCCAGTAACTAATAAGAGCTTGTACTTTGTACCAAGGCATCTCTCTTAACTCTATTGAGAGACTGTTGTGAACAGAGGTTATGCTATAAAAGTCGTGCTTCTATTCCTAAATATTCTTTGAAATATTAAATAATGTTGTATATATTTGTGTCCTAAATCAAAGTAGTGCCATTCCATACAATTTTTCATATGTTTCTAACAAAACAGCCACACAAATGTCTCACATTTTGACCTAAAATGCAACAAAGGGCTGAAACTGAACACCTGACCACTTCAACGATTTTGTTTCTATAGAATATTGTGCAGCTAGAAGTGGTTTATTTCATGATCTGGTGACCACATAAAACATAAAACATCCAAACAGTGTGTTTAAAACACAGTGTGTTGGACAAACGTCTCTATTATTTCAACATTTACTTTTAGCTAGGTGAGGTGTTTGTAGAATCCGTTAGATCAGAGCTAGAAGGTGTTTCTTAATTGAAATAAGAGCAAAGAAATTGCTATGAAACCTCTTGTTTGATTCCACTTGGTTCTTTTTTAAGCAATTTCAGTGGAAGATTTTCCACATGCGTCTGTGAAAGAAACTTTTTTTCCCCAAATAAGGGCCCCTACACACTACACGAATTTGGGCTGTCACAGCTGAAACATCACAGTTGTTAAAAAAATGTGGGATATTTTTCATCTTTCATCCAAATGGCCTGTCCTAAGTCCTACAATGTGAACACTGTGATGGTCATCATACTGGTCTTGCAGCCAAGGACTACCTAACATAATTTTCTGAGTGTCAGAAATCCTACGACAATGTCTATTTACTAGCCAATTAAAATACAACTTGAAACAATGCATTAATTAATGAGATCTATCACCATTCCAAAGAAAAATAAGAATCCCAGGTTGGCCTAACCATGACCAGGACCACCTTCTTCTCTTTCAATGCTTCTTCTTAAAGCATTTGCAGCACGCATAAATGCTACAACAGGGCGGTTTATGTTCGCATGTTGTTTGTTTACTGCCAGCATACACTGATGATATAATTTCACATCTGTCCTCATCACCGCACCAGTCGTAGCCTATAGGATTCAGGAGAGCTCATCATTGTATAGTCTGTGCATATACCATACTTGACATAGTGCCCAAGTAAATGCAAATCTTACAGTGTGAGATGTTATGATCTTATATAACTGCAGAAATCGAGCGGTGTGAAGGAGCCCTAAGACTTCTCAGATGGTTCTGTGTGATGAACAATCTGGTGCATCAGGTTAGTAGAATTTCAAAAACTTAGAGATCCATTGAAACATTAATTATAATGTTAAGAACATTTGAGCTCTCAGCAGCTGTCAGTACTTTAAGTTTATTGACTATTTGTTTAAATAGCCTGTTGATTTTTTATAACATGGGCAGGACTGGAACAGAAGTGGAAACCACAGATCTATGGTTAATCCAGAGATGTGAAAACCAATATGCATTTTTATTTATTTTTCTTCAGGGTTGTAGTAATCCCCTAAATACTTTCTCAGACTGACATAGTTGTTTGAAGGAATAACCAAGAGTTTATTTTGTCACATTGTCAATTATTGTGGACCCTGACCTGGGACACACCTAGAAACTCTGTACACACTTAATGTCATTACAGTTAATCTTAATCTGGGAGTCATGCATACATTTTTTTACTGAAGTCATATTTTAATCTTTCTTCTTGAGTAGAAGAACAAACAATGTTGTTTCAGTCTAAACTTATTCTGGTTAGTGCTAGAGTGCATCACTGCTGATGCAGAAATGAATGATTTGGTGTATTTGTAGTATTGAGTATAAATAGACTGGAAATGCAGCTACAATACACGAATCAAGCGTAAATTACAATAAAACCGTTTCCACTCATTGTTTGGAACTGTGTTTGGAATATGAACACAAAGAGGTACAAAACTGTGCCTCAGTTAAACAAGCACAGATGTACTTTGAGCTTCCTAAATACAAATCAACAACAGTGTGAAGGGATTTGAAATATATCAGCTGGCATATGTTATGGTTGGAAAAACAAGACTTTACATGGAAGATGTTGTCAGGCATCCAAATATCTACTTCACCTGCATATTTATATATACTTATTACCATAGGCATGGGGAAACTATTATGCTGCAGCGGTTGGCTTTTGCATCTTCTGTGTGATTTTAAAAGGTGTGAAAATAATATCACGGCAGATGTCTCTTAAGTTAAAGCCTAAACTCAGAAAGTGTTGCTGCATTAAGGATGATGGGTGACTGACCACATGTTGGGTTCTATCAGAAAGCCGGTGTATAGATCCCAGTAATCAGCAACAGCTGCTGACACTTTAAAGAGGGCACAGACAAGCTGGTCTAGAGTGGTTTATAATAGAAGTTTTCAAATTTGTCTCATATGGATTAACATGTCTGCGAAAGTGGCAGTTTGAGGTTTTCATTTGCAGATCTTGGGTAATTTTGCAGTCTTTGAAGATGCTGCCATCAGGCCTTGCTTGTCCAGCAACAAGATTAATTAGAGTAGTAATAGTAATTGAAAATCCCTTCCCTTTTATACATTTCCAGGGAGTCCTCTTTGTATTGCACCAGTGCTGAAAGGTGAAGCAAACTGCAAACTGGACGGCTCAGCTTAGGGACCTCAGGTTAGAGAGCATCTCCCTCCATCTGCCACTTTTTTTATATATATATATAAATTTAGTAAATGGCAGCAGGGTATGTTCTCCTTCAGTCAGCCATGAGCTGAATAATTTACAATAATCAACATCTTCCGCTGTGTGTGCTGGACTCAACATCCTTCCACTTTCTTAAAGGAGGAAATTCTAGCATATAGTTATTTTGCTATGCATGAAATTCAGAAACATGCCCTCCATTTACCAATGCCTGATTAAATCAGCTTAGTAATTGTTTTCTGTAACATAAATCTATTTGCATTGCATATTAATTTCTAGTTTTATTTATTTATATAAGTGTGCGTGTTTTTGTGTGTGTTTTATCAGCTGAACATGCAGGACATGCCTCTGGGACGGGAAGAAGCTTCCACAGTGCATTTTGGTTGCCTTAATGGCTTTGTTCAGTATTAACGATGCAGACTGGAGGGGTATGCATTCCCATTCCCCACGTGTGTATTGTATTTTAAGCTTTCAGTGAACGAACAATTTCCCAGAGTCCTTTTGTTTCAGCTACACCCACAGCATATCACTGTTATCGCGCTAATTTGCAAAGGCAGGATGGTGATGTGTTCTAATTAGCGTCATAAATTGTACACTGTAACTCTGAAGAAAAACATCATAGTTAATAACCCAAAGAGTATCATTCAAAAGGGCCTTTCTGCGAAAAATATATAGATAAAATGTTGTTTGAGAGGATCATGTGGGTTCCAAATCTATTTAAATCGACCTTCTGATAGTGTTTTGTTCTTTTTAATAACAAGCGATAAGCCAACTCTGACAGCTTCTCAGAAGCCTCTCACATTTAAGAGGTTGTGCAGATAGATAGTAATCATGTCTTGAGAAAGACGTGTAGTTACAACGCAGGTAAGTTTATGTTTGTTCAGTAAATTGTCTATAAAACGATAATGTCGCCAGAAAAAAAGTGCCTAAGTATGCGTTAATAGACCATTCCGGCATCATTTTAAATGATTGTGACAAAGGAAGAAATCATTTGACAAGAGTTTGCATCCTTAACAAAACCACCAGATGAAGTTGAGAACAATCCAAATGTACCGAGATCGGAAAACTGTCCAGCCGAAAAACAAAACAAAACAAACAAACAAAAAAAAAACAGGTTTGCTGCTTACCTGCGCGAGGTTCTTCTGTTTCCAGCGGTGCTGTGAGGTGAATGCACCGAGTAGACTGGTCGCATATCCTTCACAGCAGTGTTCTGTTTCAGTCTTCCAACAAGTGTGAGCGTGGACCACAGCAGAGCTGGATAAATGAATGAAGGAGGCGAGAGTTGCCGCCCCAAGTTTCACCCGCGTACAGCCGAACCGCGCGCTTGGAGCTGTCCGCGGTGCTGAAAACAGCATCCACGCACACGCACACACGCTCTCAAACACGCATACACCGCCACTGGATTCATGGAGGTGTGATCCCTCGTGTGCTTCAAAAGTCACATTTTCTCAAAGCAAACAAATGCAAAAATAATTGTGCTTAAAAGGGAACAGGGACGTTGCATAAATCAAAATAACAGTCCCAGGAGGGTAAATGATGTCACATCTATCAGATTTAGCTTCAAAGAAAGCCAGCAATCGCGCACAATGTTTAAATTCAACCTAAAAGAAGCTGTGTTTTTTTGTTGTTGTTGTTTTTTGCAGCACTTATTTGGCTTTGGTATATCAGCTGCTGGGCGCGTCTGCTGTTAATCAGCATCAACTCTCACAAGATTTTCACACTTGAACAGAAATTGCTTTACGCAGGAGCACTCCTGGAGATACTCTACCTCGCTGCAACTGTGTCAACTTAACGTAATGTAATTTTGAGCGTAATGTAAACCATTATGTGGTTTCTTTCTGCATTCGTTTTGAAAACTCTTGCATATAAGTATCTTTAAGAATCACCCTGACATTAATCTGTCTGAGTGACTTGGAGGTGGATGATGTGTGGAGGAATGAGCTGCGACCCTTCCCTCTCCCCTGCTCGTGCACTCTTTGGCATCTAGGTGTGCATTGAAACGCATCCTTCTCTATTCACATGCTTGCAGTGTAATGAGATTAATAATCAACATCATGGGAGGGCAATAATCGCCATGGCCTCAACGCTGCGTGACACCCATGTGCGTTTCAGAATTAATTAAATCAGGTGTTGACCCAGTGTTTCACGGCAGTCTGGCTCCAGACGGATTTTTGTTTTTGCCTTCGAACAAAGATATTCCCCGCAGACTCCTCACACCTGTACAGGCAGGAAAAAAAAGTGTTTGTTCAGGGATGGTTAAAAACAAATAGGGGATATGTTGGTAAACTTTCTGGACAGCAGGAGGTGAAACCTAGATTATATAAGACATGGAGAAATTAAAAGCAAAGACAATAGCCACAAACACTCTGTGGAATAGATAACTCTGAGTCCTGATGGCTTTCTTCCAAAACAATGTTGCCCGAATGGGTTTGTTGCTTCAAAATGCTCTATTAATTTTCAAATGATCTTGTGTTTAGTTTTTGTATTTGTCAAGAATCTCCCACCATCATTACCTCTTTTGTGCATTTGAGTCTACCAAAGCTTGATCAATATTGACTTTGAGGGAGACAGATCTTAACTTTTCAGAGTTTAACAAGCAGTATCATTACGTATTAATTTTTTTCTTTTCAAAATTGTTTTAATCATCTCAACAGATGAACATTTTGTCTTAAGCGTAGACATTACGTAAAGACACCGTTTCCATATTAACTCAGACAAATGATTTGAGCTCAGTAATATTGGCCTTTATCCTTTCATTGGTGGTTTTTCAGTCAGTAACACGCTAATGTGTTTGAATATATTGAAAACATTTCTTTTGGTCATGATGCTCATTAAGGACCACAGGAGACTGTAGACTTATCAAAAGTATCCTTGGAGCCCATTCCTCTGGTTATATAAAGACATTAAAATGAATTATGACATAAATGCCAAACCAATGCAGATCAATGGAACTCCCATTGGAATAATTTGAATATAGTAAAAAATTGTAATATGCTTTGGCATGTTTCTGTGATTCAGAAAAATAAATTAAAAAGAAAAAAACAAACAAACTGTGTTTTACAGCCTCATGGGGAGCACAAGGCTGTGCCTTTTTGAGCTGGTTCAAAGCCCTGACAAATTGAGTGTTGTGGCAGAAGGGCATCTGACGTAAAACCTAACTAAAGATGCAAATCACAAGACCCGTGAACCCCATACGATGGGTCTAGGTTTGGGTTAACAACAGTTGGTGCTGTTGACCCAGGGTCAAAGAAAGAGAGGAGGAAGTAGACAGAGAGAAAAAAAGAAAAGAAAGGAACCAGGGCTGAGGGTATGGACGTTGAATGTTAGCACGATGATAGGAAAAACTAGAGATGGTTGATAAATGAGGAAAAAACGAAGGAGATTTGTAGATGTAGTAAAAGAGGACATGAAGTCAGTTTGCGTGAGAGAGAAGGATGCAGTGGAAAGGGTTAGATGGAGGAAGGTGATCTGCTGTCCTGATCCCTGAAGGGATCAGCCAAAAAGAAAATAAGACGACCTTGATTAAACACTTGCATGTGCCAGATGAATTTGTTCTTTAAATGACAGAGCATAATTAGCTCAACATGGACTAAAAAAGCTGCCAGTTTTTGGCTTTTTCTGCAACATTTTCCCTTTTATCCAGAAAGGCACACAAAGCAGCATCCCTAGCAATCATATTGTTAAACCTTAAAAGCAGGTAGCCTTCAAGAGCAAGCTTAATAACTTATAAGGAGCTTTCTTGCCTCATCAGTGGCTTCTGAACAACGTGTTGCGCCCACGCTCCGTTACGTGTCCCCGTCTCTGCTCGGGAACAAACAAAAATGGAAACCTGTCCTCACAAGGAATAAAAAACGGGGCTTCATATTAGAAAACTGAACTGAGGCATATTTCTTTTTGTTTTGTTTTTGTTTAGCAACTATATGCTTAGGAAAGGAGTTATGTCATTTGTGTGGTGTCTAAAGCAAAAACATACACAACTGATTTCTGTTAAATAAACCTTCCATTTGAAAATTTTATTCCACGCAGAGACACACAAACATGACAATGTTCTGTACATTTCTACATTTCCAATGTCCACCATGTCAACCTACAAACATAACACAACTCGACTCTGATAGTGGCCTCATTTTGGCCACAACAGGAAAAAAACAAAAAACAAAACAGAAGTGAAGAGTGGTTTAACATATCAAGTACAGAAAGACAGCATTACATAAAAAAGCAGTTATTCAAGCACATAGTGATAATATGATAATCTATACATTTTCCAAAGGTAAAGCTTGCATGTTTGACTTTCATTAAAATTCTTCATCCTGGCGGAGGTGTTGTTGTCACTAAATTGTTAATCTGCTTCTCCTGTGTAAATAACACGAGGCAGGTCCATGTAATTTTACAGCAGTAGATACTGCACCATTTTAACCATCCAATACTTTATACCAGTACAACATGGGGTAATACTCAGGTCCTCAGCTAATAATAGAAATGCGACAGAAATTTCTTTAGTATATGACCGTGACAGCTGTGGTACGAAACCAACTGCCATTTAATAATATAATGTTTGATGATCCAGGGTAACATTTGTTATTGTGATTAATCACATTTTCACGCCAATTTGCTGCAGATCATGTTCTTAGTAACGTAATATTGATCTACCCTGACAACCTTTAAATGTATAACCACAAATTATTTCTAAAAACTGAGATTACTGTTAAATAAAAGGTAGAGGCTTCAAGTAGAGATTTAGAAGGCGCAGAAACACAACATTTTTGTCATGGATCCACCAACAAGATTACTCAAAGGATAACCAACAACAGCACAGCTGATAAACTCTTTAAAATGCCATGGTTACATGGCAACATCCCATATCTTCTGCAGCACTCTGCTTACTTTTCTTCATCTTCCAAGGGCTCCTTCTTCTCAGCCACCAATTCAGCAGCTTCCCTAGCTCCATCTTCACCCTCAGAGATGACCGCCCCCTCTCCGTCTTCCCTCTCCCCTCCCTCCTCCTGATCCATGTCAAGCTCTTCAAAGGATGAGCCGCTGCCCACAGACCCGTTCGAGTCTCTGTCACTGTTGTCCCTGTGCTTAATGTCTTCATTTGCATCCATTACATCCCTCAGGGGCAGAGATGAGGCCAGGGAGGCAGCTGTAGATGCTGCCAGAGAGGTCTCTCTGCTGTCCCATGGCATGCCGCCGCTCACCGAACTCACGTCACTGTGGGAGTCTGCACCTGTAATGCAAAAAAAAAAAGGAAAACATAAAATGGGCTGTGTGAGAGAGAGCTGCAACAAGATTTTATCATCACAGAAAGGAAAAAAACAACTGAGTAACCATGGAAATTGCACTTAATTATGAAGTAGCAGAAATGAGTTAAAATTATGACATGTCGCACTTGAGAAAAGTCAGAAATACATTAGGATTTCTCTCTAGGGACTGTGACTGTCCAGTTGTTGGAGTATCTGAAACTGGACCAAAGTTGGGGACCAGGCCACATTATCTCTAACTAGACCTTTACCACGGCTTTATGCATCTCTGATCCTCAGATAAGAGATGAGGGAGATATTTTTAATGTTATGAAACTGATTAGTTGCTTTAATTTGAACATATATACCTCAGATAAATTAAGCTTGTAAAGTGAACTAAAAGGAAGCAGATTATTATTTTCAGAGTAAGAAAGGATCATCTATGTAAAGCCACAGATGACTCATTCACAAGTTAGTTTTACTCTTGAATCCTGTATTTGACTTTGTGCAGTTAAATGTAGCTTTGCAGCAAGTAGATGCTCTTTGTTGGCAGCGTCTGCAGCACATTGCATATCTGTAATCACAGAGAGCTTACATTTGCTTAATAGATGGAGATATTCTCACCCACATGATCAGCTTGCTAATGCTCTCTGTCCAAGCCTGAATTTAATTGGCCTTTGATCTATGATTCACTGAGCCCCGATCATCACTCATTATCACTGACTACAGGTCTTCTTGTGTGAGCAGACAAAATAAAGAACTGGCACGAAGGGTGAAATAAATTCCAACAATCCAAGATACATAGAGATACTTTCAGAAAATGTGCAATTTCCCTAAAATTATAAATGAAACTGAGGCATCAGGGCTGTATAAAATGCATGAAACATAATTTACACCTACACAACAAACATTACTGAGTGATCTCTCCACAGTTTGTCTCCTCAAAAAGGGAAATGTAGTTAGTGTGAACAATACCTGGAAAAAAAAAAAAAAAAAAAAAAAAAGAGTATGTTTGTGTTGAAACAGTTTTTCAGTAAATCTTTCCTTGTGTTGTGTACATTAATGTTTTATTATATTGTAATATTCACTTGTCATCCCTCTGCAAAGTGAAACGACTGCCTTCAAATCAAATGTCCTTGACACATGAATTCTGACTTCTCTGTAGAACACCTCTGGACACTAAAACATCATGGTCCTTCTGCTTTCACACTCCAAATGAGCGACAAACGCATTTACTTGTGGGTTTGCACTCAGTGTGTCAACAGGGACCCAAACATAATAAGCAGGGAGTCTCTAAAACGCACCCTGAGATCAACCATTCTTTTTCATTCATTTAAATCTCAGCAATCTAATTATCACCCCCAGCAAATGTGATCCTGTTTGCGGTGGAGAGTATCAAACATGAGAAGATCATATAGGTTGCTTTTTTCCATATCTATTTATGGGCTCGCTGATTAGGAAGCAAGTCCAAACAAAACCAGCAGGAGATGTTCCCAATAGAACAGATATGGTGTAAATATGTTTTGACTTACTGTTATTAGCTTAAAATGCATAAAGATGGGTTTATGCTGTGATTTATATTAACTATGCATGTTGAAAGCAAAGATTCATTAGAGATTCTACAATATAAATTATATTTTACAACAAGGTTCTTGGTCCGAATCTCTGCTGAGGTGTTTCTGTGTAGAGTTCATAGGTGCACATTGTCCCCATGCCTGTGTGGAAAAACCAGAATCCCACTCCAGTCCTAAAAGACGGGTGTTAAGTTGACTGGTGGGTCAAATTTGTTTATGAGCAGGATTGAGCATGTGTGCATGATTGTCTTGTTTGTTCCACTGTAGCAGTGCTGCTACGGACTGTGACTGGTGACCTTGTTGGAGTGCACCCCACCCCGTGCCCAGTGACAGCTGGGAAAAGCTCTAGACCCCCTGTGACCCTGAGCAGGAGGAAACAGTTATAGAAAATCGAGGTATGGAATTTTAATATGTTAGGCACCTACTGAAAACAATGGTTCTGGAGTAAATAGGTGGACAGCGCCTCCAGGGAAGAGTCCTAACATACTGGACAAGTTTTACCTTTTCTACAGCAGCAAACAAGTCCTGAAACTGGCACTCTGGTTCAAAGCCGTCAAAGTCTTTTGGATAACATTTGCCTGAATTAGTTGCTAAACTGGATCTGATGGGATTATTAACAGAGAATCAAGGTTTTGTTCTTCAAACTGTCTGAAACAAAGGAGAGGATTTTTAAAGCAAACAAGGATGAGGCATGTTGAGAGTCTGGAGAATCAGTATCTGGGTGGCTAGCAAGAAAATTGTCACATAAACAGCATAAACATGAGTTAAATATGTATATATATCTAAAGTAGATAAAGTACTTGATTTACAAATTAGGATGTGGAGGGAGCACACTGGTGTAGTATGTCATGAGTAAACCATGTCTTTCTGAAACAAAACAATATAAATACAATGTTTGGAAGACGGATAAATACTGAAGAGGTCCAACAGTCTGACCTTATTACCTTTGACTGCTACTTTTGACTTCTCCCACTACAAATATGCCAACCCCCTTGAACCATGTACTTAAAAAGGTTAAAAATTTGTGTTAGTCCTACGATTTATTTTTTAAATTATTACACTTTTATATCTGTACCTCTGCATTTCAGCACCGCTGATGGGTCAAAGTACAAAGTCCATCTGCACCAACTAACTCTCTAACAAAACATTTCACTTTCAAAAATAGGTTGGTTTGTTTTTGTCTTCTCAAAAAGTGAAGGATCTTCACACTAAGACTAATAAAATATCCTATATGTGTGTTTTTTTAAATTCATTAGTTATCCATCACATGTGATCAAAATAAGAAAATCTCAAAGCCGCCTCTCACTTTGGCTAATTACAGCATATGATTTATATATCATATGGAACATACACAGAATGTAATAAGGTAATAAGGTACTTCTTTTTTGTTTCATTTTGTTAGGACTCAAGCTTATTATGTCCATCTTAAAATATCACAGTGGCTGAGTTTTTGTAACTTCTTTAATTAGCCCAATAATTTAACAAACATTGATGAAAGAAATGGGGGGGGGGGGACTGATAAAGGTGTAGGTGGAGGAACAAGCAAGGAACGATAACGTCTGTTTGCCAGCAGCAATATGAGAGAGCAAACGGAAGCAAGGAGGCCCGGAGAAATTCAGGAATTCCCACGCGGTCAAGGAAAGAAAATCAGAGTTCTGCAATGTGTCAACATGTGTAATGGATTTGTGTGAGGGTACATTTAAATTTCACAAAAAGTCAGATGAAAGCTTTGAGGCTGATGAAACACCATGGCAACCTTTTTCTTTTTTAAAGAAACTAGTTAAAATAAAAACAAATCTTGATGAAATTTTTCAAATTCAAGTCACTGACAGTTTTATTTTATTTTTTTGTTGTTGTTTTTAACCCTTTTCCAAAAAAACGGGGAGAAACCTTTGGTCAAGCGTATCAATATGCCCTTACATCTATCAGTAGTAAACAATTATGGTTTAAAGGTGTAATTTATAACATTAGAAAACAACAAAGGGTAACAGCAGCACGGCAGAATCTCTGACTAAAACAAACTGAATCAAAAAAAAAAAAACACTAATTAAAACCATTTATAGAGCATAGTGTCACTTTGTCAGATATTTGTCCCTTACTGGACACACTATATAACACGTGTCTGGCAAATGTTTGTTTGATGATCTATTTATTTATGTTTGGGATAATATATATTAACCCTTTGTGAATTTGTCTATGATTATTGTTGTGAAAGGTGACCTCTGTAACCCCTTTTCACACAGCGGTTGAACAATATACTATAAGCTGTTGTTTACATATTCACACTGACCAAGCAGACGCAGTCCTGTCTCAGTTTGTGCTTTTAGACGGCAGTGAAACAGAATATCTGAGTCGCAACTGTGTCAGTGGTCAGAGCAACCTCTTCCAGCATGTTTAAATCGAAATCCATGTATTGAAACACTTGTGAAGATTTGTCCTAAAAGTGACACAGATGATTTTTGAGGCAAATTCAGACACAAATGATCAGAAGGCTTTTTTTCTGTTCCTCACCAAGTAGCTGCTAGATCAGACACCGACCTCAGCACATGTTCCACATACAGTAGCTACACCACATTAAACATGTGTGGACTCAGCTGGAGAGCTGCAACAAAGAAAAATGCATTTTTTTCCAAGAGTGCTTACAGCTAAGCATCTGACATGATCAGATCAAGTTGCCATGGCTACGGTGCAATGCTAAACTTGGCCCCTATCATCACTGCTTGCAGCTATATTAAAGCAGTTATTACAATTTACAAACAGACATTGAATTTAAGTATATATCCAATGATCATTTTTTGTATTGCTCGTCTAAGCCTTAAATTGGTCAAATATGCGCGGTCATTTAATGCTTGAAGTTAATATGTATGATTGATATTAATGATGAGAAATGAATTCTATCACACCGAGGTTGGTTATTCTACTTAGAAGATTACCAAAGCTCTTGCAGCACAAAAAGTGACCCCTGTCATCACCACATTATCAAAGTGTTTTCATTTTGTTTGAATATTTACTGCTGTCTCTGATCAAAGCAGGATAAATATTCAGGCACAGTCAGAATTTAACGGCAGGACAGTCTGTGGTGTTGTCAGTGGATGAGGGACAGCAGTCTCTCAGTTGGAGCAGAAACGTTTCCACAGCTGGCTTGTCAGACGAAGCTTAGCTGCACTGATTGATCTGCCTGCCATTAAGAAAGCTTAGCTGTTTCTGGAGCTGGGCACGCACACACACACACACACACACATATACACGCAAATACACTAAACTTAGTCTTTGTTTTATAAGAGTCCCTCAAAACTTCATTATAAACGGACACTAATACAGAAAACAAACATCACAGCCATGACATGAGAACACTGAACACAAAGGACGAGACATACATCCGTCTTCAGATTAACCTTCTTCTTACTCGCTACAACAAACTGTTGAAATGTTAAAGACATGAGTAAACAGTTGGGGAAAAAAAACTGCCAACAATTCAATTTTAATACAAATAAAGAGAAAACAACTTTGCAGTATTTGCACAAGGATCATTCTTGTTAAGAAAAAATCTATTACTCTTGAAACGTCTTTTAAGATTCTCCAAACACACAACTGCTCTGTGTATCCCTACTCAAACAAGCTTTTTTATTTACATAATCCTTTGGGATGCGAATCTGTAAGGCCATTGTTTATAGAACTTATTATTTCTTATTTCTTTAATGCGATGCATGAGGCTTGACTTGTATCAAAACATTCAGAATGATGCAAGCTAAATAAACAAATAAATAGTTTTTTCTTGCTTTCACCACACAATTGGGCAGAGCAGTTGTGTCTGAGAAGCTCAGGCTGCGACTGAGCTTTGAGTCTTTCAGATACTCCATTTTCTCCTCTTTTGTTGACTAGTTTCTGTTTTTTTATGTAGAAAATTCATAAAGCCTGGGGATTTCAGCTTTTTTTTTTCTTTTTTAACTCAAGCTGAAACACTTGTATCTCGCTTGGATGCATCTTTATGTCATCCCTCAGACCCCTGAGTAGATTCACTTCTAATCACGTCCTTACACTGACTTGAGATAAAACAGTGCCTCCCTCTATATTGGAAATAAACATTGTTTTTAATTGTCAGCTGCTAAGTAACAAAGAAAGCAGATCCTACGTGTTAATTTTTAAGCTCATAGGGAACATTTACCCCCAAATCAAATACACATATTTCTTTGGGGCTGTAGTGCTATTTAGCTGTCTAGTTTGTTTTGGTGAGAGTTGCAGAGTTTAGGGTACAGCAGACCTAGATGTGTCCGCCTTGTTTGAATATAATGCAACTGGATGGCAGTTGGCTTGTGGATCTCTAAGTGCCAAAATATAAATCTAAAAGACACAACAGCTATCTCTTTGTCAAGAAATCATGACCCAGTTATTCAAGAAAACTTTATTGTGACAACTTTTATGAGGGAACTATTTTTTCTCTGTTCCAAGCTAAATTGGTATCACTGCACAGAATGATGGGTGGTTACACATATACCAAGAATTTAAAGTTATTTTCTCCACACGTGATTACAAAGCGTGAAATAAAAAGCATAAAGTGGATATAAAAATATAGAAATCCTTGTGAAATTGCACATTTTAAAATATAAAGAGGAACAACATAAATGATGGACTTATTACATATTCAATGCACAATTCCAACAAACAGAAATCCTAAGAAAAAAATAAAATATTTATTTATTTATTGAGAATACACTCACTCATAAGAAAACCTAACACAGAATAATTACATATAGCTGAACACGACTCCCAAATAATACTTTGTGGAAGCAGCTTTTGACTTTATGACAGTACCAAGTATATGTGAGCAGGTCTCTTCACACATCCAAAATTTTATCTCATCTTTCTTTTCTAAAAAGTTGGAGTTCCTTCAAGTTACCAAGGGATCTCCTGCATACGACTTTCTCTCTCTCTTTTTTTTAAATGTTATTTTATAGATTTTTTTGATGGGATTGAGGTCTTAGATGTGACTGGGTCATTCCAACACTTACATTTTTTTTCTTTTTCTTTTCTGAAACCATGTCTTTGTTCATTTTGATCTGTGCTTTGGGCCATTGTCATGATGGAATGTGAAATTCCTCTTTTATCTTAAAAATACTCTGGAGTTAAGGCCAGAAAGTTCCACGTCTTCTCCACTTATTATTGGTGATTTTAACAGTGTTCCATGGATCATTCAGTGACGTTAATATTCTTTTATATTGCTCTCCTGATTGGGACCTTTCAACAGTTAAGGCTCTCAGTTTCTTAGGCAACTCTTTGCAGCCCCAGGCTCTCAGCAGCATGTAACACCAAACATACAAGCAGATTCTACAGCAATAAATAACTTTAATGTTCTTCTTATTAGAAACACAAACTGATGGCAGGTTTATACCGTTAACCACAGGACTCATCTCAAATGTGATTGGATAACTCAGTTTTGACAGTTAGAGCCACATTATGAAAGGGTGTTCAGACCTTTGTTGGAGGTATGTCTTTTTTTTCTTTCTTAAAATGTCCTTAGCTATTAAATATTAACGTAACATATTAACTAGATTTTTGTTTGTTGGATGAGCACAAAAAGTGTGACAATTTTTGTCATTTATGTTATGTCCATCTCCATATTTTAAAATCCTGTGATTTTGTGTGAATTCTTTTTATCAACTGTATCTGGATTGTTAAATTGAAATGCTTTCTAGCAACAATAATCAAAAACTTATGAAAAGCTTGTGAAAATATTGAATTCAAGTAAAAAAAAAAAGTCTTCGCAATTCAAAGGTCTTGCTGTGTTTCTGGACAATATCACACAATTTAAGATCAAGACACACGGTATCTGCCCACCTCCACCCACTCTGTCCTAACAGCCCAACATCATTTTCTTTCTCTTGTGACTTGGACACTGACAAAGTCAATACCACCTTGACATCAGCCTACAAGCCTGGCCAGTCTCAAAGAGTGATGGCAGAAGAGAACGCATTGTGCTTGAAAACACACAGAACAATTACAGACTTGTATATATCACACATCCTCAGTAGCTGGCTGCAGGTGAGGACAGACACGTTCAAAGTGTCACAAATTTCCTCTTTGCTCATCTCAATCAAAACTAAAACCTAAATTCCTACTAAAATGCTTTATTATACTGTAATTACAGGACACTATAGATCAAAAAAAAAGGTTTTCTGATTTAATTTTCTAATCACTAATGACAGGTGTGTTTGAGTGTTGTCAGAAGTTAAACCACTGGAGGTCAAAGATTTTCTTTTAGCCCGTTTCTTAACGCTTTTCTAATCTTTAAAAAGTATGAACACTTCCTTTTTGCTTATTTTCAATGCATTTTGGAGGATAGTAATCTTACCTGTAATGTCAGTTCCTCTATCTTCATCAGAATCGTCTTCTTTCACATCTGCTTTGTGCGCCTCTATCATTTCTGGCACAAAGAAGTCTAGCTGGCGAGACAGTGGGACCATATAGTTGGTGACATCTGAATTGGAGATTTCAATAAATGGGAAGGCAGGTAGTCTCCTCTCCTGTTGAAAAGCAAAAAGAAAAAGAACAACATGTAAGACAAAATGTAAGTAAGTAAGATGCATGACATGATGTCGCAATATCATCACAAATACAGACAGAATTTTCAGCAATCAGCTGGAATGTTATGACCACTGACAGTTACCATGAGTAAGAGTGGATTTTCTGCTGGGAAACCACCACCCCAGCATTCACAAGAATTAGGATTACACAAATGGATCAGGATGGAGAGAGTTTTTAGGGACCATCAAGATTTCCTGGCCCCTGATGATGACTGGCTAATAGATCAGTGCTCTTGGATCTATGTGCTGAACTGGGTCCAGTGTTGAACAGACTGACCTGCTGGAACTGTGTCATCCTGGAGCATGCAGGTGCTGAATTTCTCAGGTTTCTGGCAAAAAAACGCCTCATTTTCAGCAGGAATTAACCAACAGGTGTGTGTTTGATATGATTAACAATATATAATGTTAATTTGAATGGCAATTGTAACATGACCAGTCAGCATATCCAGTTTGCTTACAGTGTGAGAGAACAACAACAAGACAAATTACAGCAATGTTCAGTTTCACAAATGTAAATGGTGCAATTAACTGCAGCCATGTTAAGGGCTAGCAAAGATGAATTTGTATATATGAACCATAAAAATGTGCATATAATCAATGTACAAGTGTGAATCCAACATGGTTCTGACAAACCGTGGCCTGCTGGGTGTTTGTGTGTGATGTCTGTCAGCAGCTGATTTATATGCTGAAAACATTCACGAGGGCCTTTGCATTGAGCTTTTATCGTTGAATATAGGTTTGTTGAGGGCGGAATAAGAAGCAAATCCACCTGCACAAACTTTTAGACAATCTTTCATTTATAAAAGGAAAGTTTTTGCAAGTGTGCATACACATGGTTTTATAAATCAGATTTTTTTTGACGCACACTAAAGTATAGTAACGATCCTAAGCAAAGTTTTATAAATGAGCACCCTGTTCTGTAGTAAACAGGTGATCATAATGTTATAGCTTATCTGTGTATTCAACAGATTCTACTCATGTGTACATAAAATCCAAAAGACAAAGACATCCCTGAATATCAGCTGGCATTTTCAAATTCCAGTGAAAAAACAAATTTGTACATCTCTTTTAACAAAAAGGAGATAGCTGCACCATATGAACATCTGCTCAAACCACTGATACATGCTTCTACTCTGAGGCTAACGAGCAAGCAAATGTCAAAATCCATATATTTTTACTGAACGTCTCTCCTTTACAGTCAAATAACCACTTTTATAGGTGCACACTTTTGCTTTGGTGAAGGTCTTCTTGTTTCACTGACCTGCATGCATGGAGTTGTGGTCCAAGTTGCAGGCTAGTATTTAGCCAAGAGGTCATCTTGGCTGAATACTAGCCTTGGCTAGTCTTTAGTAGGCAAGGCAAACCAGGTTTATCTGTACACAACATTTCATACACATGGCAACTCAAAGTGCTTTACGAAGGCATATTTGCCTTACTGTTCCAAAGTTAATTTCATTTTCCATAACTGCAGAAGCACGTCACCAACAACATTCAAAGGCAGAATAAAATCTCATTAACACTTAATTCCTCTCTGTTAACACATCTCACATCAAATGCAATATCTTATCACTGCAAAAGGGGCAAGAGAGCTCACACAAAGAGAATTAATCAATCTTGGACAAATCTTGGAGTGAGATGTTAAATATCTACGCATTCCTGACATCGCACTCAGATTTTCATACATTAATATATATCCACTTATCTGTGACCATTAAAGCTGCATTTCCAACCATAATGAAGAGTCAATGTTTGAACTCTTCAGTGGTGCGTGGAGAAAGTGGAGTCTATAAATATTATACCACATCTTCTCTGAAGAAGACATTCGTCTTGCACAGTTTTACTTTATGCTTTCAAATGGTTAGAAAGGGATTTTAGAGAAGTAAACTATGTGATGAGTCATCACAGGATTGCTGGACCACTGCTGGGAAGAGGGAAGAGTGACACTGGCTGATCAGAACTATTATCAGTGGAAGGCGGACAGACAGTGGACAATAAAATTAATTGATTAAAAAAACAAAAATGAGGCAATCCAATTTCCTTCCCTACCTCTCTTACTAGTAAGCACCTAAAGAAGAAAAGAAGGTCAGAAGAAAAAAAATCTGGATTCTTTCCCTGTGCAAGCAGGTGAAAGAGAGCGTATTATTTTTCAAGGTATTTTTGTTGTATTATTTGTTTCTGGCACAAGAAGCACATGAAGTGAACAACTGCACTTGAGCGTCATCTTGTAAACTTAAGTTTATCGTTGCAGTTCTCAACCGCACTAAAAATCTACATCACAATTAGACTTGAATTATTTCAGGGAAATATTTAGCTGTGAGATTTCTGACAGATATTGTAATTGCAATTTCATTTGAAAGTCAAGCTTTAGTCCTTTATTTACTATATGACATTCTAAAATATTACATTTTGGACAAGACCAACACTACTTAAAGTGCATCTTTTTTGAAGCACATTCATTTAACTGTTGCTTCTTTACAGATGTTGGCACGTGCTTATTGTGTTGCAACAGGAAATAGCAAAATACTACAAAATAATCAGCTTTGAGATGAATAACTGCAAGCTTTACGACTTGCTAATTGCATCAGTTAAAATTGCATTTTCAATTAAGCATATCTTTCAACCCTAGCCGTAGACCCTCTTGAGTCCACGTGACATGCTGCGCAACTGATGCGTGTTAAAACCAGGTAGATGTGGAGGGATGAGTGGGCAAGCAGTTTCATCTCTGTGTGTCTGGCTCATCAAAACCCAAGAGGGTACAATTACTGCACCTTCACAGCCACCACTATGCAGAAGGAACTGCTGTTTGTACTAAGCCACAAAACCTTTTTAGTCGTAAAGGCTGAACCAGTCCTGACACCCTCACCTCACCATCATGAATCTTCTCACAGCAGCCTCATCCAGGATGTTTTGTGTTTTCTCCATACTTTTGTAAGAGGCTGCTAATGGATTCTACATGTTTGATTATATTGTAAATGAAGTAGGTCAAACTGAAATATAATTTGTGTTTTTAAGAGATTACACCAAGCTTTTGGACTCTTACCGATACCAACCATTTAACATGTCATTTAGATTGAATCTGATCCTCCATGGATCAGATGCTTTTATAAGCTCCATTTTTTTTTCAAAGTACAATTATTTCCTCCAAGAAATTATGGGCAATTTTTTTCTTTGGCAGGTGCATATTACACTGTCATCATTCACAAGAATAGATACAAAGTTTATTACAAATGATCATTTTTACCATCTCAGTCACTGCTGTAAACTTATCTAAAATAAGGCAAACAAAGCTCTGTCCAGTTACAAGCTATACGCAATCTGAACTCTATCAATTTAACGATTGCTGCCGTCTCTGGTTTAATAATATCTATTATTAACTAATGACATGCAGGACAAAGCAGGTCTCACGTCTAGAAGGTACATCTTACGGACCAGTAATCCACATCTCCTCTCACTGGGGAAATGAATCAAGAAAGAGCTGACAGATTAATTGTCTCATCATAATCACAACTCACTCCTGCTTGAACGGTTTAATTATTAGACAAGTAAGATGTTTTGTTTCCCTCCAGTGCTCTTCTCTGGTGTCTGCCATAATGTGTGAAAATATGCCATATTTTTTTTCCATAGTTCATCGTGGAGACAACATGCATCCACTAAACCTGTGTGTGCGTGTGTGTGTGAGTTTGTGTGTGTCTTGGGCTGCATGGGGCTGGAATACACTCTCCTGCAGAACACAGAGACTCATAAAACAGGATAGATTTAAAAACAGGTCAGTAGCTACTTGCATGCCTGCTGTCTCAAGGGAAAATGATCATGATCATCACAGTCAAACATATTCACTCAAGACAGTGAATTCTTGGCAAGGAGAATCAGAGTGAAAAACCAGGAGGCCACTGGCATTACTAACATGATTATTCCACAGTCCATCACCTTTTTGTATCCCTCACAGATGCAGCCGAGTGTAGAACTGTAGGGGATTGATGGGAAGTAAGTCTCACTGGCAGCTATGCAGAGGCAATTTCTCTTAATTTTCACAGCCCTATTAGTTCTCATTCATAGTTTTCACTTATATCAGTTAAAGTATCAGGTCCAACCAAAAGAAATTCAGATGTTTGCATGGAAACCCATATGATGTGAAACAAATGCATATGGGATGGGGGGGGGGGGGGGGGGGCTTACCTGATTTTCCCAAAAACCAAATCATTTTTCAAAACAAACTC
>JBAMYA010000020.1:1180546-1193313 GCA_037176975.1 Arrhamphus sclerolepis
ACAGAATCATGTTCAAATAAAGTTTGTTAGATTAGACTGTCAAGAGGGCTGAAGGACACTTTCACCCACTCTCACCTACGCACTAGGGAATCGCTGCAAGATCAAATTGCATATAAAAGTTAAAGGTTTTTTTTTTTTTTGTCAATCTTGACACTAAACCACAGCATATATCCAGACACAAAATAGAAAAAAAAAAGAAAACACAAACAACATACCTGCCAGAACTCTTTCCAACAGTGCTTGCAGATAAGTGATGTTCTGCAGTCGAGTCATCACTTTCATCTTCAACTCTGAGTCTTTTTGTTTACAGAATCCATTAACAAGCTGTGAAAACATTGACAGGCGCTGTCAAATCATCTCTGCAACAAACAACTCATTGAGCACTGACATGCAGTTACCTCTCTGAACCAGTTGATGGCGTGAAAGAGCAAGGAACAGAGGAACTCCTTCTCAGCTTTTGACAAACTCTCAACTTTCTCCACCACATCCATGTCTGTCAGGATCACTGGGCTCCCTGTGAAGCAGCAAATGTTAACAAAATTTTATTAAATATTCACACACTAGATAACAGGAACAATAAATGAAAAGTGTCCCTTTCTCTTCTTTGTCTCATTCTCACCCAACAGGCCATCGATCTCGTCTAGGTCTCCCTGGTAATGCTTCTCCACACAAAGCCTCAGGAGACGGAAACATGGGGACAAACACAGAGGCGATATTTGCCTGTGAAGACACAGGAAATAAACATAAAATCTCAGTGATTACGTCTACTTTTTTTGCAGTTTAGCACACTACATGTGAGTTATTATTTAAGTGTTTAGCATCAGTCATAAGGCTGGAGGTGGTGAGAGTGGAGCAGCTGACCTTTGTCCCTTCTTTATTTGCTGCTCTCCTTTGTTTTGGTTGTCTTCTGCCAAAAGAGGCAACAGGTTGATGGCGACCTGCGCTTGATTTTCATCCAGATTATACATCACACTGGCTGGAAACGGGAAGGAACTGAAACAATCAGACAAGGGGATCAGTGTCTTTATTAATAAGGGTAAATATTCAAGTATAATGAAAGAAATGACCTCCAACATGGCCGAATGTTTAGCACTTACCCAGTTACATCTGGCTTATAGTCCACAGCAAAGTCTGTCTGGAAATCATCCAGGACACCAACTCTGATGTTTTCCTGATTGGAGAAAACGAGAACTTAGTCATGGGGTAGTTCCATATTTTAGACATAAATGGCAGCAAATGACTTCAAATTTAAATCTAACTACAAATATTATACATCAGGGGAAGGAAAGATCTGATAAGGAAATGTAAATAACTGAGACATACCTGGACCAGTGGGTCCAGTTGAGAACTCCAGATCAGGTTTGCCAGCTCGTCGTAGTACAGAGCTGCAGCCTCAGGAGAGCTTTCAGTGCTCGACTTCACCAGCTCCAACAGAGCAGTTACCTGCAGCAGGTAACACAGGCCCAAATATTTAAACAGAGCAGAAATCCGAAGCAACGGTGAGGACAATACAACTTGAAAAAAAAAAAATTTAATTTGGTGTTCACATTTTACAAAGAGTTTTTGTCGAGTAAAGCCAGGTTACTAGCATAGGTAGCTTCCACTGGTGCCCACACTGTAACGGATCCAGTAAATCTCTTTATAATGACAGTCTGCTGCTCCTCTCAACTTCAGAGCTTCCTTGTAAGATGCTTCAGTTAAAAGAAAATGCGAGTGTGTGATATTTTACAGTACAGTGTCAACTTCACCTTATTTGCAGTAAAAGTTTAAAAAGCCAATATGTGGGGAAAAAAATCCAAGGAAAATAAATTCATATATATATATTTTTTTAATTAAAATCTATTACTTCTATTTTATAAGGAAATCCTTAATGGATAGGTTAGGTATATAAACAATTTAAAATTGTAATGAGCAAAATTATGAGAGGCTTTTGGCTGTTTTACTATTATTCTTTATTTAAAACACTAAAATAAATTAACTGTACTATGTAAATAGTTGCAATCAGATTGTCCCACTGCAGATTTAAATTTCTACTGCATCCTATTTTACAGCCACAAGTTAACGTTTAATTAAATAAAGAGAAACTGTTGAATATTTTAATAAGTACCTGTCTGAATGTTTCCTGGGTCAGTGAGTCGATCTGTTTCTCTTTCCCTTTTGGCCTGGCACCATGACGTGGATGAACAGAGTGATGAGCAGAAATACGGGACATACTGTTTATCCGATGTGAGACAGAAATACAACGCGTTACCTGATGGCTCCCATGCTGCCAACAACCATTATAGCACCAATGATGCCAATGCGCTTGTATTTGGGCACAGTGCTGGAGAGCTGCTTACGGATGACGATATGCATATCGTCCTGCAGAGACAGACAGAACGATAACAATGGTCCAGCGTTAAAGGACGGTACTGGTGATGAAAGCTACGGTCCCCTTAAAATTCAAACAGCATCTCCCAATGTACAACGCACCTGAATGTGAGATCCTTGCTGCTGATGTCCAAACGCCAGCCTGCTTAGAAGGTGGAAGAGTTTTCGAATCTGATGGGATGTGAGGTTGTCCATGTAATCCAAGATTCCCTGTGTCAAAAAGCCTGATCGGTCAAAAACTAAATCAAAACACCAGAGCAAGATCCAAAGCTGGACCTAATTACCTTCACAAAAACAGCATACAGCGCCATTTCTGAGGGTTTTTCTGTTACCAGCCCACAGAGCAGCTCCAGAGCCATGTCCACCTCCCCACCCACACCACTACACACATGGGTCACCAGAGAGCCTACAACCTCCTACAAAACACGATACAACAAGCAATTCCAATTATTCTAAGGCGTTTACAATCATAAATACATGATTTAAATAAACCTTAAGCTCACCTGATGGCAATATGAGTCAAACCCAGAGAATGAGTTTCGGTACATGTGTCCACCAAAAGACACCAGGCAGGGATCAGGGGAGCGCAACAAACTCTGAGCGAGAGCCAGGATGGAGGGGAAGTACCCCCGCATGACCTGCAATGGCACCAGTAAGAGACAGCAGATTGGTTTAAGAGTGTTGCAGTGTGCTACTGTGGCTCTGTTGAAGCTTGAACGTCTGCAGTCACCTGGGTGTAGTCCCTGAAGGTTTTCCGTAGAAGAGCTTCTTGAATCAGTCCAGTCCTCACTTTGAGCTTCAACACTCTCTCTGCCCCCCTTCGGCTCTGGTTGGCGTTCGTGGAGTGGAGGATGAACAGCATCAGCAGGTCTATCACCTGACGTGGTGATTAAGAGAAATTTTCACAAATCCAAACTCAACTCCAAAAAGCAAAAAAAGAGGTTAAAAAAAAAACTGCAGGTGAACTCAACTCACCTTATGTTCCTCTACTCCTTCTACAGATTCTATTGCCTGATAATAAAACAGAGTAAAAGGTGATCACAGCTGTACAAAAATACAAGGCAAAAGTGGAAGCTATTTACAACCTTGTCCTATGTCTCCATAACTAAATAAAAAAGTTGTTTTTTAAAGTCTGACACAGTAAAACTGTCCTCATACAAAAAGAAAAGACAAAAACAACATCTTTTTAAATTTGTTAAATATTTCTTGATGCCTATTAGATCATGATTATGTTCTGTACTCTTAACGACTGAGCTACCACAACACACATTTTGTATTTGGGCAGTAAATACACACAAAAAAACAAAAACAAAAGCTCTATCCTAAGGTGTTAATTAGGTTCTGCCTTTGAGAAAGACAGAAATTTCCCAGAACGAATGTTTACCAATGTAAGCAAAAACATAATTTAATCAATTATAAAATAGGGCGCAAGAATAAATTGGTGTCAAACCTTGAGCCAAGCCTCAGAAATGGTTTTTTGAAAGCGTACTGCTGACTTGATGCAGTCTAGCGTCAATGTAACGCTGTCTTGATTGTTGCCCGCTGCTGATGTGGAGGTAGACCTGCTGCAGAAAAACAGACATTAAAAATGGATTATGTGCAACCTCTGACCTTCTTCAAAGAGCCCAAGCATCACATTTTCTTATTAAATGTTAGGCGTGCTGCAGTCAGGGATATCTTACACTGCTGCTCCTTTACTCTTCAGGCGACTCTGAGAGGCCTGCAGCACAGGAGGAAGAACACACTGCTCCAGTTCCAGTTTTTTACGGAGATTACACACCACCTGCACACACACACACACACCACATATTGATTTTGAAAACAAATTATACCAAGTAGAGGAATTATTATATATTTTTTTTAACTACTAAACACTACAAATATGACTCAATATCTGACCTCATATGCATCAGAGGCTGAAACCGAGTGTAAAATAAATTTGACCACAACAGGAAGGTCTTCCAGTTGCACAGCAGCCAACCTGGACATGACAGCCCCGCGGACCTGAGGCAGCAGGTGAAAATCTGTCACAAAAAACATGTATGTGCATGCATGGATGTATGCATGTGTGGACAAAACTGTACCTCTGTCAGTAACGAAGAACTGAGGTTGAGACTAGACAGGGCATCCAGGATGGGGACAGTCAACTGAGTGTTCTCCTGGAGTAAAGAGCTACAGAGAGCAGCAAGGAAAAAACTTGAAAACCTCACACTTTATTGCAAGACTTGTATATATAATAGGGGTTTATGATTCATACTTGAGCTCTTGGGCTACGTCATTGTGCTGGGAGTCTTCCAGTATTTCTGGAAAACTGGTGATTATGTCACACTGAACGTCGACTGGTGCTACTGACACCAGCTCCATGAGCTTCACTGCCAGTTCCTGAGCAGGAACAACAATTATTGTTATTACAGGTCAGTTATTACAGGTCAGTGAAACCAAAACAACTTTAACAACTAAAGCAGTGGTGTGCAGTTTTTAAAACACACACACAGAAAGTTAGGGATATTTGAGTTTTGAATGAAATTTCACAACAAGTGTCTGGTCCATGAATCACTGTTGTTAGCTGTTGTTTTACAACAACTGCACGATTCTAAACAAGTTTCATGATATAATATGTAGCACTGTAGCATGAACTTCTTACATTTCCCATAAAAGTCACCCATAAGTCAAATATCCCTACGTTTTTGTGAGTAGTGTACATACATACATACATATATATATATATATATATACATACATACACACATACATACATACATAGATACATATGTATATACATACACATACATGATTACAGATACATTACCTTGGTGTCCACAACTCTGTCCAGCCATTTGAGCTGGTTAATAATCATTCGTGGAATACTGAGCCCTCCATCACCAGCGCTACAAGGTACAAGGAGTTAATTTTAAAAAAACATTTGAAAGTGACAGTAAAAATCATGCATAATAACTGGTTCAAAAGTTGTAAAAACAGACCCATCAAGCATAAACTCAGGAAGCTTCTCAAGCAAAGTGTCAATGATCCGAGTCTGCAAGAAAACACAGGCCTTTAAGTATTTGTGAATAAATGTCTGATAAGCACAGGAGTGTTTTTTTTTTGTCTAAGTGTTACATCCTTGAAGAAACATGATGTGGCACTATTTAATGTTTTGCTTTTTTATGAAAGAAAAAAAAAGATACCTGTAGAATCTCAATGCCCAGTAACATTCGCAGCAAGCTCTCCTGGAACGAGCTGACAGAGCTGAAAAACAGACAAAACCGTGTCAGTCAGTTGCACAACACTGACTCAAGCTTCTGTGTATGTTTTGTTTTCTGCTTGTTTCCATAACTTACCTACAGTCTCCATTAGGCAATTGTGGCACACATGGAAGGAGGGAGTTCCTGAACTTGTCAGGGTTTTCAATAAATGACTCCAACCCAGTGACAAACTCCTGAATGATCTACACAATGACAGGGCAACAGTGTCAGGCACAGTTACATTCATTGTAGTGTCTGACTAAGGTTAGTTTGCAGGGTTCATACTCACACCAGGGTATCGAGGGCTCTTTCGTAGTTGCCTCTGTATCCTTTTTTGGAAAACTACTTGGTCAACAGCTGAAAGAGAGACGCTGCTCGTGAACATCTGCCTTGTGATTTAGTGGCCTGAATGGTTTTGGTGTTGATGTGTGTTTTTACCAATCTCATTGGATGTTCCACCATGTTTCAAGGTGACACCTGCCTCTCTCACAAAAGAGACAAACACACTTTCATTTGTGTCCTCTGAGACGACCTCCTTGGCCTGACGACCAGTGCTGCGACTCTTCTTTGCCTCTACAGAAAACAGATAATTACATTTCCATGAAAAGAAGTACCCAACAAATCAGTCAGATGACATTATTCATTAGTCCTTACTATTCTGAGGTAATCCAAAGTTGGTCTGGGATCACCACAGTCCTATCCTGCAAGTTATGAGCTGCCCTGAGACTTTTATTAAACTTACTGGTGGTGGTAGTAGTTCCTTCTCCTCTTTCAGTGGATGAGCGACGCTTTTTCCGCATCATCTTGAAAAGTACAAAGGTGAAAACGGGTGTTAAAAGCTACATTATATTATACATTATAAAGCTAACATCTTCAAGAGAATGTATCCTAACCAGACACCTAACATTAGCAGCTAACAACTCTACAGAGATTTATACAAAAACTACGATAGTAATAAGGCTATGTTACGTTGTACCGAGGCGCTGTTACTGACTGACAGTGAAATCTAAGAGTGGAAAAATAGCAGAACATACTTTTAGTAACAAAGAAGCTGAACAGCGAGCAAACGTTACAAAACAAACTTCCGCGCCAAAGCAACTCTCGTCTTCAACGTCACAGAGGCTCCTCCTACTTACGGTTTCTCAAAAACATACGTGAACATTAAAACTAACAATACTTCTAATATACAGTGTTTTGTGTAATCAAAATTGAGCGACAAGCACTTAAAAATGTTTAACGGTGTATTTTAAACTGAGCGCTTGTTGTGTGCGTGTGTGTGGGTGTGGGCGTGTGTTTATGTGTACTTTTCCTCCCTTCCCTGACAAGGCGGAGCTGTTTCTGCCACAACCCGCTCAAAAAACAAGCAACCATTGCATGCTCTTACCAAAGAGTACACTATACCAAGCCGATTCTAACCACTTGCTTCCTGCTTTGTCCCCGCTTAAATTGCATACTCCCAATGTTGCCTAATCTTGCCGTGCCGTGCCGAATTTGTCATGAATATAGTCCAAGCCTCACCATCATTTTTAATGTTTTTTGTTTTGTTTTGCTAAATATACAGTTTTGTTAAACAGCAAGCTCTGAAAGTATACGTTAAGTCTCTTTCGCTTTATCGTGTAAACCTAGTCCTTTTATTCTATCCCCTCTGACTTTCCATGCCAAGTAGTCAAAGAAATTGCGAAATAGATTATTAATTTATCAATGTGTTTATAATACAACAACATACTAATGCACTTTATGCTGTTATTTTCTTTCCTTGTGTTTTTTTTTAAACCGAGACGTATTTTTCACACTCCAAGAAAGAGCAGCCGCAGGTTGCAGGGAGGGAACGATCTTGAGAGTAGAAACATCTTTGTCGTTTAAGACCAGAAGGAGACGCTGGAGACGTCAGACTGAAGTGAGAGGAGACGTACGGACGTAAACGCGCAGTTCAAGAATGGCTTCGAAGTTTTACAGCCTCACTTCAAAACTGTTAACGGGGGAAATCTTTAATTTCTCCTCACTGAAGGGGAAGATTGTCCTAATTGAGAATGTTGCGTCTCTCTGAGGCACGACCACCAGGGATTACACCCAAATGAACGAGCTCCACGAGCGCTATGCCGGCAAGGGGCTTGTGATCCTGGGAGTACCCTGTAACCAGTTCGGCCATCAGGTGAGGAAGTAAAAGTTGTTTTATTTTATTTTTTAATAATATGAATAATAATTATCATTATATTATTATTATTATCAGTATTAGTTTGTTAATTCAGTTTTTGAACTTTCCTCACTAATTCCTGGATATTTGATTACAAGAGAGCTCATCTAAATGCAGGCAGGAAATAAAACCCCTTATTTGCATTTATGAGCTGAAAAGTTCAACATGAAAAACTCGTTTTTTTTGTTTTTTTTTTTTAACTGAATGAAAAACGGGATGGGGAGGGGTTAAAAAGAGGAAACGATGGTTGTGTAATAATTGCACCCAACATGATATATGAGATACATTTCATTTATTTATTCAAATGTGAATGTGCAGAACCAGATAGTGACTGTGATTTGTAACTGCTTAATAGAAGGTTAGATTGATCAAATAATCTAAATAGCTATTTGTAGAAAGGAGGAAGCCTTTGTTGCTGGCTCTTCCTCTTCAAATAAGATTAAACTTGAAGATAAATCCAGCCAGTGAGTAATAATGTTAATGATCAACTTGCAGGAGAACTGCAAGAATGAAGAAATCCTCATGTCTCTGAAGTACGTCCGTCCTGGAAATGGCTTCGAGCCAAAGTTTCAGCTCCTTGAGAAGGTGGATGTGAACGGGAAGGATGCCCACCCCATGTTTGTGTTCCTGAAGGACCAGCTTCCATTTCCCAGCGATGACCCTTCCTCCCTGATGAACGACCCCAAGTTCATCATCTGGAGCCCGGTGTCCAGAACCGACGTGGCCTGGAACTTTGAGAAGTTCCTCATTGGCCCAGATGGAGTGCCGTTCAAACGTTACAGCAGGAGGTTCCTCACGAGTGACATCGATGAAGACATCAAGAAGCTCCTCAGCCAAGTCAACTAACAAATCTTCACAAGTTCAACCATCCTACAGCTTAAACTTTACCAACCTTTTCAGCACCAAGCCAATGTCTGTGTAACCTTTGGTTCATGAGTGAACCATGCGTTTCCTCTTCCATGGTCTCTGTAGATGGTGTGACTCCACCTGTGCTCTCTCGTATGGCGATGACTGTGTTGTGCTCTTTCACTGTGTGAAGACATCCTCTGAAACCAGGCTGTGAGGAGGATGTCTGATGAAATGTAAAAGGCACAATGTTTACAGCTTCATCGGCTGCATGTACAGCATAGGTGTGATGGACCAATAAATTTGTTTTTCCTATCCTTCTCTGTCTGTGAATGAGTTGTGGGAAAGGTTCAAATTGCTTATCAAACCTAAACACTCTTTCAGCATGACTCCAATCTGACAGAAGGCCCCACAATACGCCCTCCACCCCCATTAATCTCTTCTGACCTATTTGATCAAAAGACAAACATAACCTGACATTTAAAAAAAAAAAAAGGCAAATGCAGATTAAAAAAAAAATACAAAACAGCCATAAGACTGAACAAATTACTGGTTTGCACACAGCTGCAGTGGAAGTGATTACAGTATTTTGCAACCTGCTAGACATCACAATCCACTTCACATCCAGTCAGCAGGAGTGGATGGTAGTTGAGGTTACATTATCTGCAAGTATCAGTACTTTTACAGCATAGGCTGGGGTGTTTCTCAGCTTCAAATAAGTGTTTACATGGAATGGCAGTTGCAGAACATGCAGAGGCCAAACCAGCTTCAAGCTTCTATTTATTCTTGTACTTTTGCAAATAAGTACATTTGCTTTAAGCAGATAAAAATAACCCAGATTCTCTATCCATTATCTATAGCCATTTATTCCTGTGCAGGGTCACGGGGGTCTTCAGGCGAACACCCTGGACAGGTCGCCAGATTTCGTGTGGGAATAAACTGCATGCAATAAGTCAAAGGGGAAAAACAAGAAGGCTCCAGTCTTTATTGCAATATGAATTCAAATATATTTCAGTTAAAAACAAATTGGATAAATATGCAGACAATAATTTACACACCTATTTAAAATAGTCAAGATTATTTACAACTCTAATTTTTGAGTTTAATTTTTTGTTGTGATTTTCTGCATTTGCTGAATTGTGTTTCCCAACAAAGAAACTATGATTATAGATATAAAGCTTTCATGGTTGTAGGAATAAATGATTGTTTGGTTTGTCCACTCTGAATGTAACATATTCATGCCTGAACCAACCGTGCAGAAAATTCACTACAAGGCCCAACATACTAACATGCCATTATGCAACAAAGTGCAGAATGTGTACCAGAGAGTAAGACTTATGAGAGTAGATACTTGTACTACCAACTTCCACTTAAGTTTATACAGAATAGAAAGAAAATGCAATCTATTCCACCCTTTATTGACCACACTAAGACATTTTATAACTGGGCTTCTTGGAATCACTATGTCTATGAAGACTAATTTCAGTAAATAAATCACCAGAAATAGCATAAATGCATTTTAGATACCAACTGAAAACTCTTCACAGATAACTAGAAGGAAAGCGTTTGGCTCAAAATAAAAGGATTCAGTGAATAAGTGTCAAGGTACTGTTGTCTTGCTCCTATCGGATTACTCGAGTCGATTGTTTCTCGTGGTTAGGAGCAAGTTCAAGTTTCACGAATAAAGCACCATTTTTAAACTAGTTTATTTTGTTTCACTCCGTGTGCTTTGAAGATATCAAATGACAGCCATATCAGTACAGAGCTGCATTAATGTACATAACTAGTAATGGTAAGATGCTACTGCAGGTGAGCTAGGGGTCCAATCAGGTAGCAAACCGTGTAAAAGACATGTTAAAAATCATCTGGAAGTGTATGACAGACCACAACCTTTAAAGTGATGGTCACACCACATAGTTCTATCATGTAGTCACACCAGAATCAGGTAGATCATCTACTCACAGACCTCAACGTGCCTTTTTACCCAAGCTGCAGAAATTAAGTTTTTTGTTGTTTTTTTAATCCCCATCCACTGCAACTAAAAAAAAATTCCTCATTAAATCTTGACAGCAGGGTAGAACTATCCTCATTAGGGGTCCCTCAGGACCACTGAGGCCATGCTAAGCATCAAACAAAATAAGAGCAAGGCCAAAAAGCTTTCATTTGTCAAGTTTGATGTTAAAACCTTGGGGGGAAAAAAAAAAAGTCATCTCCACTGTGGTTGAGTTTGCAGCACAGATCCAACATGCTAGAAGCCCACACAATCCCATTCACAATGAATCCACTTAACCACAGGCGGCATTAAGGTGGCATGTATTTTAAGTGCACATTACACTGTTAAAATTTTATCATTTATCTCAGTACAGAAAGAACATTTGAGATAAATCTAGGCACAAAGCCAGAGTCCTGCTAACATCTGTTTCATTTATTCTTTATAAATACCTTGGAACGCTTTGGTTGAAACAATATGTGCATTTGGCTTTTTTTTTTCTTTTTAATATTTCTGACTTTTCTTGTGGACAACAAAAACAAAACTTTTGTTCATCTACACATTTGAGGGCACTTCTAACATTCTCTTCATCCAGTGAGAGGATCCATATTCCTTTTAGTTCATGACTAATGAATCTTATTCAGACAACAGCAGGTCACCCGCTGCAGGAGCGAAGTCTGTCAGTTCATTTTCTTAGAAGGCTGTTGGATCTAGCAGAAAACATACCAGACAGAAATCAAATACAATTTGGGGGGAAAGTGGGGTTAATAAGTCTGTGGAATCTTCTGTCACTAAAGAAGCATTGTGTGCGCGTCCCAGAGTCTATCTGCCATGTGTTTCAGAGTGTCCCTTTGTGCCAGGGTTTCTCAGTTTGTGTCCATGTGGTCATCGGCTGACTCAGGAGCTCCTCCCAAACAGGCCGAAGGTTGAGGCTTGGATGGGCTGTCCTCATCTCTGCGCTGATAAAACAGCACATAGGCTGCTTTAGTCTGCAATGGGACAACAGGAACATGATTACACAACAGACACCTGACACCAGAGTAAACCGAGAGTTGACAACTTTAAAACTTAATTCTCTGTTTAAAAAAAGTGTCAAAACTCACCACAATCTGGTCCTCTGTGGCAGAAGAGACGCTGCTGTCATCAAAGTAATACCACTTTCCATCCACTTTGTTCTTGCCATAAGCCGTGTCTGTTACATAGAGAAGACAGTGTTAAAGTCCACTATCAGTTGCCCACCGATTCTGGATTTTGCCCTCCACTTCTTCTAGAACCATGAAATTGAAGAAACTCTGAAAATGAATTACTTACAGTGACCTCCTCCCATTCCTCCATAGTGATTTGAAACAGCAATGAGGTCGTAGATGTATGAGCCGGCTTTAGGATCACAAACAAACTCCGACATGTTCAGATCCCTGAAAAAGGAAAAACCATCAACTGGTTAAAACAATGACAAAGGAATAAAACGTTGGTAAAGAAAAACAGCATATGGGTGTTCTTTATGTTTAATCCTTAGTCAGGATGACTCAGCTTTTTTCAGAAGCAGGATTACAGTTACGCTGTCTGCTTCCTTGTTTCCTTGTGCATCAAGTTACTAAACAGAGGTTTGTTACAGTTAGCAGTAAGACACAGTAAATCCGCTTAATCCTGATGCAACGTTTCAATTTCAGTCATAGGAAAAACACTGTTCTGTGCCAAAAACAGCAAGGTCACTTTCAACAGGCCATAAAACAAAGATATGGGCAAAATGAACAAAGGTTTTATTGTCTTTGACGTACGATGCAAGTTGTTTAAGGAAAAAATGTTCACTTCTCAAAAATACAATCAGTACTTCCTCATATAGACTTCTGGTTAATACGTACTGTGATTTTCAGACTACAGCTCCCTCTTGTGAAACAGTCTCACCAATATCACAATGTAGAAATACCTCATTTTTACCACATATGTACAATTTCATTTTAATCTTAGTCTTAAATATCTGGTATTTTTTCTTTAATGTTCAATACAACAAAATACAGTATTTTCTTAATCTATATACATTTTACAATTTGTGCAGAAATGTATATTGTGATAATTTTTGTGCCATTTTTTTGCATATTTAAATACTAAGATTAAAATGAAATTG
>JBAMYA010000020.1:1193413-1211409 GCA_037176975.1 Arrhamphus sclerolepis
TGTGATAATTTTTGTGCCAATTTTTTGCATATTTAAATACTACTTTTTCGTTTTTGCTGCTGTAACAAGGAAAGTTCCCACGAGTGGGATGGATAAAAGGCCTCATCTTATCTTAATGCTCAGTTTTCCATAGCATAATTCCCAACATAATCTACAATAAAGTACTGGTAAAGAATAAAAAATAAAGAAAGGTAAATGTTAAATGACTACTTTGTTGTGAATGACTACTTTGAAGTCGTATGCCCTATTTGTACAGGACTAGCATTATGTTGGGGCCTGCTGTAATTCAAAAATGACACCCTTGCGTCCATCTTTCAGTCAGCACATTCACATGGGATAAGTGAAGTCTGTGCTTTACTATAATTTAAAAACATTTTTCCCTGCATGCATCATCAAAATCTTGCATTTTCCTCAACAATTAAACATTTATTTAATATATAATGCTAACAAATTTCTGGAAATTATATATTTATTTTGACCCCAGAAATTACCATTGATCTTTCTATCCACCTCAGCTTCCCTAATCATGACATTGAAAAGCAGCCAGAGGAAATTTAAAAATGGAAAAAGGACTTACTGGGATGTGCATTTGCATGGGATTAAAATAATCCCTTGACCTCTGTGTTTGCTGAAATAGTGTAGGAAATTTGCAGTGTAATCTTTACTTTACACATCAAGGACATGGCACATTTGCACTGGATTAATATCACAAACATTCCCATAATTATTACAGATTACTGCAGGTCTCCTTGTAATACTAGTCCAGTGAGAATAGGGCAAAAGTTAATTACCTAAACATCTGGCTGGAGTTACACACAGTATAAGTGACCCAAATGCAATTTCTTCCTCCTACAGAGTACAGAACGGACTCAGATATTCTCAATCAAGTTTCAGATGTACTCACAGAGAAATAAATCTCACAAGAATCACATACTTGCATTTGCAAAAGAATTTCCTGTTAATCTGACTCAAACAACCTTGGAAATCTGACAGTGTAAATGTAAACATTGGCGGACATGCTTCCATCTCGTCTTGTTCACTACTCTGAAATATGATCAATCCGTAACCAAGAATACTTTTGAAAACAATGACTTGACCCGTGTTCAATGAAAATAACACTAGTTTTTCTTCCTTTCAACCTCAATTTTTCCAGTCAGTGGTCAAGTCCATCTACCCTGCTTTTAAAAAACTTTAGTATTCAAAGGTTTGTAATGGCACATCTTCTTAGTCTTAAAAAAAAAAAAGTTGTCGTTAAAAATTGTTTGACTAAATGTCGTAATTAAACTATTTTCAATTGCCTGATTACAGAAAAGATTCAAAATTTTCCAGAGGTGTCAATTGTCTGTCTCTTAGTCATTTGATTGACTGACAATCTGTCAAGTTTGGACCCTGTCCAATAGGAAGGACAGGCCTAGATTTTTTACATACTAAAGGGCTAATTTGAAATCCTCTCATCATACCTGATAGGAAAGTCAACCACTGTGTCCAGCTTGTCTCTCCAACATCGATTGTAGGAGAAACGCTTTAGGTGAACAACAAGAATCCGGGGCAGTGACCACAAGTCAAACTTTTTTGTGGCCTGTTGGTGTTTCTTACATGTTGGACAATACCTACATGAAAAAGATCAGGTTAGACAATCAGAACAGTAGAAAAAGATGAAAGCTTCATAGATTGCAATACCAAAGAATCCTCACCACGGATCATGTTCTCCCAGAGTCTCCATGGTGGTAAAGAGTTCAATGCATTCTCTCAAAGCTACAGTGGCTTTCTTTTTTTGAGGCTGCAACATGCTCTCATGCTTCTCATAGGCCTACAATATTCACAGAAATATAGATATAATATTTGCATAAAATGTTACATGATTATCTGAAGAAAATATTAACTCACTGACCTCTGCTTCTTGCTCATCGTAACACAGTTTCTTTGAGTCTGTGTCCCAGTCAATTGCCACCGTGGAATGTGCTGCATAAAGGAAGACGCTGTATTAACACAAAGTAGCTTCGAAAAGTAGGGCAACCAATTGTTACAAATGGTACTGACGATTAAGTTTGAGGACATTTCCATCACAAGGCAATGGGCTGATGTTGGCTGTTCCATAAAAGTTGACTATGCTGAAAGTGAAGAGCTTTGCCGTGTCTCCTTTAGACCCGTTTTCCAAATCAGATGTCTCCTCTTCTTCTTCAGACAGCCCATTCTCAGCTTCAGGACTCACCTGGTGGTCCATGGCCTCCTCTTCACCTGAACAGACACAATCTTATTTTTCATTTGTTATGCAACTCTATGCCTTGATCTTCGTTTATTTTACAGGGGGAAGGTAGTTCATGTAATTTACTTACCATCATATAGCCCATTAGCATCATTGCATGTTCCTGAGTGGTTGCTGCCATTGCTGGAGCTTGCACTGCAGGAAGCACCATCTGACAGAGGGCTGCCGCAGCCACCCAGGCTGGCATTGATACTCGACGATGTGGAACATTCAGGAGCCTGACTGCAGCTGGATATGGTAGCAGAGGCTGATGCCCTGCTTTCACTATTAGGGCTCTGTGACTGTTTTACATAACGTCTATAACACAGAACAGGGGTGGAAAACTGTCAAACAACAACCTATACAAAATATAGAGGGAACGCAAGTATTTACACCACAGAATGGTTTCATATAATATCATCCACATGGTCAGTTCTTACCCAACCCTTTCCAGGATCTTGTCATATAAAATGTCTGCTGTGAAGTTGTGCCTGGGTACAGTGATGAGTAAAGGCTGGCCAAATAGCAAGGTGCTTGTGGAGCTGCCAACTTGCTTGGAGTGCCGCTCCCTGAAATAAACAGGAAGGTTCATCCTCTCGCTGTTCTCCTCCTCCACCTCATACCTGCAAAAAGAATTAACAAAAAATATAAACATTGTATTAAGCTAAAAACATTCTGACAAAAAAGCTCATCGTCCAGCCAATCAGACTTACACAAAAATGTCATCTTTTTCCATGATTTGGTTGAGGCCGTCATCCCGTCTATATATTTTATGGAACCTATGGTTGTAAACATCTGCCACAACCATCTAGAAAGACATGAGAGATACAAACCAAGCATGAATTATAATCAGTTCAAATCAGAGCAATGACAATGAAAAGAAAAATAGATTGTAGACTCAAATTCAAATCAGTAAATTGAACAAATCAAGACGAAATGTTGTTGCAAAATAATTGAAGTATTAACATTTTCTGGGGGGATTCCGCAGAGTTTGGACAAGGAGCTGCACAGGTCTGTCACAGTGCCCATTTTGGGGACCACCACCCGATACTGCCAAATGAAGAGAAAAAACATTTTCAGTGTACCTCCTTAATTCTTTTTTCTTTTTCTTCTTTTTTTTTTTTAAAGAGGTCTTTACTCAGAGTCATCAACAGCAAACGCATTAAAAAAAAAAAGTCTGGAGCTTTACTTTGACTAACCTGAGTGGGTCTTGACTGAGCGTCTGACCTCACTAGGAAAACCTCCATGGTACGGTCCTTCTTCATGGGCAGAGGCAGAGTGAGGTAGCAGAACGGGTCAAAGGTTACAGACACTTTGGAGCATTCTGGGCACACCAACGTGGACTTGAAGAGGCCATGGAAAATATCAACTATAATAGAGTCATTGCGCAAGCGATGGTTTGTCCAGGCTTCCTTGGCCACAATCTATGATCAGACAACAAATGGAGAATATATTTCATTAGATCGATTTTTCTCGACTGAAATGCAGCAAAGCTGAAGCAGCTGTGGAAGAAAGACAGGAAAGAAAACACAACCTCAACAGGCTGAATATGTAAGGGATTTAGATTTTTGTTTCCCCGTACACAAACAGTGTACAGGGAAACGAAAAGCAAACCAACCCTTTGGTCAACCAAGGTTGTTTTTTTTGTTTTTTTAATGTGCTATATAAATAAACACTGACTTGTCTTTTGAGTCAAAACTCTTTGAGAAAACTCTAGCTTCAAAACCATAATGACACTGTTTACAAGAATGAGCTTTACCTCATCTGGTCGGCCCTCTGCATCTCTCAGTGCCAGGTAAGGCTTCTTTTTGACACGGTTCAGATCTTCATGAAGCCCGTCCAGCAGAAAGGCCAGCAACTCCTGCGAGTCCTGCTGCTGATACCCAGAAAACTGTGGAGCAAAGCGTCCAACCTGCGTCTGGGAACAAAAAAGGTAGATGTTACTACATTTAGCCAATTTTGTTTTAGGTACTTTTCAATATGAATGGCTTCTCTACAAATTTGAATAAAACAACTCACTTTGAACGTACGTGGTGCCACATAGCTGCTGCGGCTCAGCCACATCTGCTTAACTAGATCTGCGTAGGCCTCAGCTATCTCACCCCTCATTCCTAATGGATTCTCACGGTTAATCTCAGCCTCATATTGATCATTGAGGAAATACTCTGTGAGTGGAGATGCATTGCTCAGGCACTAGAGGAAGAGTGAAAGATGAAGAGTATGTGAATATGTTGCCCAAAAATTTAACAACTGAATTAAGTTAAATACAAAAAAAATGACTGTGAATTTAATACTTTTTTTTTTTTACCTGGAGAGCAGAGTTCATAAAGCATGTATTGCCCAAATTACTAAGACCACACAACCCAGGCTGTGATTGTGACTCTCGATAGTTGTAGGAGGAACTATATGAGTTGTAGCCCCCATATCTGTTGGGAAAATAAATATTTTCATTGGTACCCTCAACCATAGTTTAGTTATGCATACTGTATGTCAAGCTTATGCTTAAACAGCACATTCAAATCAGGTTTGTGGACACAGTATCACATCAACAAAGCTTCACTCCAAAACAACATGTTATCATGCTATCAACACTACATTTTTGATGTTATTCGGGACACCGGTACTTCAGACATGGAAATCTTGTGCAAATGTAACATTTTAAGATCACATAAATCCCAACACTGTTACAATTATGCATTAATTTCCATCATTGATTAATATAATAAGTGATAATAATTGAGTGGAGACATTTCAAAATTCAGCTAAAGTTGCCATCAAGTTTCAAGCTTAATTGGAGTAGCCAGTGGAACCAAGCACTCAGTTGTTAAACTACCCAATTCTACAATCCAATCTGAAAGTGCTGCAAAACCCTGCATGTTATACTTGTTTTTGTTAACCCTCACAAGAGGCCAAGCCCTAACCATAACTGCCAATGCCTATACATCTGCCTCAGGTCATTGTGACCTCTGCCCTTAATGCAAGGGTTAAATCAGTAAAACTATAGATGAAAAAAAAAAACCCTTAGGCAATAATTCTCCAAAATTTGGTTTCTGACTGGTAACTTACTGCAGTTGTACTATAAACAGCATACACTAAGAATCTGAAACAAAAGAATGCATATATAAATTTAAAAAAGACAGAATTAACCAGAAAAACAAATCTTACCTGTTGCTTGAAGAGGTGCTGTTGTTAAGTGTGTATCCAGGACTACAGCTATTGTCTCCATTGGTTAATGTTGGGGATACACCAACTGATGAGTTTGAGGAAAGTTTTGGGGAGGTAGTGAAATTCCTTGATGGGGTGGCACTGGTTCTATTGGATAAGTGGGAGAGCAGGTTTCAGAAATCCACATTTAAGAAAAATTTAAATAAGTAAAAGTAAATTCCCACAACAATTAAAGGCAAGAGTTTACTTGGGATGGGAAGCTTGTCTGGGCCACGTGCCATCATCATTTTTGCGCTCAATCACAAGCACCTGTGGGGAAACACACTAAGTTTGATAAACTGACCCTCATGTAAGAGTTGTCACAGAGCTTGAGATTAATACAATACATATGTCGAACACTATCAAGGATAAGCAGCTGCAGTTAATCAATTGGACTTTAATGTTATTGAGGGGAGAAAAAACAACAACAACACTCATTTATAGTTGAAAGGTGATCTGGATATCAATGGCAAATGTTGATTTTGTTGTAAACCTTAATTCTTTTAAATACTGATTGCGAGCATGACATGAATATTTGTCCACTGCAAATCACCATTTTTGTCATGAAGTATGATAAATTACTCTTCTTTAAAATAAGCATAATATTCATTCATGTTAATAGGGAACAATGTTTGAAACATGCAATGTATCTAGAAAAACAGTCTCAAGACTTGTAACAGTTTTATCATGAACAAACCCCTATGTTACAAGTTCGACAAGAACTGTACCATTATCTTTCAATGTAAGACAGAATTAGACCCTTACTTGGCTCACATTAGGGGGAATAACCAAACATCAATATTTCCTTCAATCACATATCTGAACTAACTAGATTAAAAGAGGAAAGAACAAAACAACCAACCATCTCCTTCACCTGGTTGCAATAAGTGTTCTGCTTGTATAAAATACAGAAACCAAAACATACCATCTGAAATCAGGCTACAGCTCTGCAGATCCAGGCTGAACAACATTTGTATTTTCATGTCAACCAAACCTTAAATATATTTTGCAGAAACATGGTACAACAGCAAAAGTGCATTATGAAGAGGGTGAGAGCAAGTGCACATGCTCTGAAAGTCAGTCCACCTTTTTCTGTGCATTCCTGCACACCCAAACTAGTGCGTTGGCTGAACATTATTACAGATTTTATTATACATTATACTGCTGTCAATGCTTCTTATTTCCCTGCATTATAAATGATCCAAGATTCTGTAAAATTATGCGCAGTAACTACAATCCCACAATGAAATTTGGGCCCTGGCGCAGTATTATTAGGTCAAACATTCCTTATTTGCAGTACTGCATTATATGTGTCCGTCACAGCTGTGGAGCACGTAACAGTGCAGTAATCTTCATAGTAGCCCTACATGCACCTCCCCAGAAATGTGACTATACATTAGTTTGATGAAGACCACAGATCAACTAAAAATATACCAGAGGGTTTTTTAGCTGCTCCTGCTTTATGTGCTTACCACTGCTGCTAACCCGCTCCATCTAAGCTCTCACAATCCAAACTGCTGCGCCCAAACTTTTTTTTTTCCCCTAATGAGAAATATCAACCCATGGTTCATATAATATGTCACAGATGAGGGAGTGATCCAGCCACAGCTCAGTGAGCACAGGTATATTAATGAGCTATGATGAATAGTGGTCCACAGTAACATCAAAGTAACATGAATTTCTGAGGCACTATCTACCTGTCCCTGGAAAAGACCAGCATCCTGTACAGTGCTTTCTGGCTTGTTCAGTTGCTCATAGGTGTTGCTCATGTATTTGTTCCAGAGCCTTGTCTCCTTCTCTGAAGGTATATTGAATAACGTTCGCATCTCCTTCTCTATAGTTTCTGGAAACATAGAAAACACATGATAAACCAGTGAGCAGAAATCAACATTTTCACATATGGCACTATTTGTATGGTTGCCTTTGACTGATCTGAAAATCATGATATACTTCATACCTATGGTATCAGCTTTACTGAAATGACGTGTGACGACATTGTCCATGTTGTCATTCTCACACAAGTTGAGCTCAAGCAGATAGACCTCAACTTTACAGTGTTTAACAAACATGCCATGTTCAACCACCTAGAGAGGAAAGATGAAATTAGTGAGCACTGTCATGGTATAGTGGTACATGACCAAAATGAAACATACATACATACATAAATAAACAAATATTCAACAGTATTACCTTCCTGACTATGGGCCTCTGATCATCAAGGCTACCATACCAGCTAACAAGCTTATTCCATGCCTCTGTTGGTACTAGAACATAGTCCAGCTCATCTATAAGGTGCTCTTTCAAGGCCTGAGTCTCTTGGTCTTAAAAAAATAAATAAAGAAATAAATAAGAATAATTAGAACAGGCTGAAAAAATAAGGCATCTTTTTGCTAGCCTGAAGAGAACTTAGAAAAGAAGGGATTCTCAACAAATAACAGCGTTACCTGAGAACAATCCAGAGTTATCAATTGGTCCTGGGTAAAGGCTACGTTCTCCAACGTTGTACATATCCCAGCTGTCATACCCCACATACTTTTTCCACTGTTTGAACCACCGACTGTCTATTAAATACCTAAGACAAATTGTATAATAATTGGTAGAAAACATGACAAGTAATGGCAAAAGACAGAATATTGTTTGTAATAATCTTTTAACACTTATATGGTGTTCCATGGCTATCTGGAAAAAATAGTGAACAGATTATGAGATGCATGTTAATAAGACACACTGAACTCAGCCTAATGCCATACCAGAACATTATGCAACACCAAACTGCCCCAGCATCTGCAGATATAGTAACGGCAAGCCAGTTTGACTTAATCTCGTCTCATGAATCTCCTTTAGCTAATAGGCTTGTATTGACATGGTAGCAAGCATTCACAGGCCAGTTTTCTTAGATGAACCATGGAACCCTGTTTTGTATCGCTAATGGCAAAATTAAAGCAAGAGCCTCTTCCAAGTCAGTTAAATGAGTTTTGCTTGTCCTCTAATATAAGCTTAATTTTGCCAAGCTATGAAACTATGTAAATAAATGTGTGTAAATTCAGATAACAGGTTCTCATTGGGCGTATCATTAAACACCACCTGATAGTAACGTATGACTAAACTACAGCAATTACCTATATCATATACATTAGATGTGTACCTACCAAATAGTTAAGTAAAACATATTCTTAAAACGCTATGTTCAAGTAAGGCAATCGAAACTTTTGCTAATCTAAAATTTATACACTGTAATATTTACATCTTTAATAACGTAACTCCTTATCAATACATTATACTAAAGCCAGGCCTTTCAGTTCCAGGTCTGAAACTGAATTCGCTTAGAGGGGAAATAGACAAGTCACTCCATTAAACTTACATGTTACTACATGGGGGTAACGACCTATCTTGTCAGTCAGCCGTTTTTCTGATCAAAACCTGTTAAGCAACGAGCTGCTTTAACAGCTAAAGGCATTCGGGGCCTAAATTATTCTGTCAGTTGACTTGCTACCACATCGGCTAGCTATGCACAACGTTCCACAAACCCGTTTATTAAGGTTAAGATACTGCACTAAGAGAGATTTTGGGTGGTTACTCTTCCTATTAACGACCAACATTGATGCATACAGCTCGCAAACGCGTATCTCAAGATACAGGTGTAGAATCGGGGAATATTAGCATGTAGCGTGCTAATCGTTACCACAGCAGCTTTCTGTTTGACTGTTAGCTTTAGCATGTTAGCACTTCCTGTTTGTCGCTAACGTCGGACGTTGTTGCTGTCTTACCATTCGTCGCCCTTCCCCAGAGTTGTTTTCAGGAGTGACCCAATAGTTTGTTTTTGACTTTCGGTTGATGGAGTGGGCATTTGAGCGGTTACCGGCTCCGAGTCGGAGTCTGCCGCGTTACCCGACTCGGGTCCGCCTCCCTCAGCCATCATGCAGCCAGTATGCCGGTACCGACGTGAACGCGCTAAAGTGGACGAGGACGAGCACAGTGCTGTTTACGCTCAGCCTCTTCCTTTAAAAAGATCCCCTGTGTAAGTATAATATTCGTTTTGTAGCTCCTCGTTGCAATTTCACTTGTTCATGTTATTGTGATTTTCTTTACTGCTTATCTTTTCATTTTGTCTTTTTTATTTAGTTGTTTAAACTTTTCCATCATAAATTTGCTCGAGAAATAATCTAACATTTACCTTATTGTTTGGCCTTATTGTTTATTACTGTCTGGAAAAAGACTGGCTAATTTGTTGATGATTTACACAGGATGTTCCTAATGCATACAGGTGGTGACAAATTCAAAACAGACTATTTCAATAAATAAATATTTTTTAATTTGAACACATATAACCCAATATAACTACATTGCATACAACACATGAATAACAAGACACAGTAAATGTTAAAAATTAATAACTTGAACTAACTGTGTGTTGTGAGTTTTAAGGCAGTGCTGACAAAGAAGCCATCATCATCATCACAGATGCCATTGTCTTCTCCAGCTTTCATGGAACCAGGCCCTGCAGGTCCCACAGTTCACCCACTCCTCAGTGGCCTTAGACGGACGGACAGATGTACATTTTAATAATCCTCTATGAATCTGCAGGGTACGCCCTCTTACTTCTTCTTTCTTCGTCTAGTTTTCTTATCTTATCTGCCTTTCCTTTCTTCTTAGACGTCATAATTTTTTTTGAAAATGTGTTCCTGACCTGTAAGAACAAACAGTGGTGGCTTTGTTCTCTTCCTGATGGTCCGCTCCTGTTCTGGCAGAGAACACAAATCCTTGAATGTCACAGATGCCCAACATAAAAGGAAACAATACGTTTTATATCATTGCTGTCTTAATGTAATAGAGATTATGGTTATCCACTTACAGTGGTCAGAGCAACATCCTCGCCGTTCACCCGTCTTTGCAGCGTGGCCCTTGAAAGGAACTGCACACTTGAATTTATACCTTTCTCAAGCACCTCCTTGTACTCTTCTATTGCTCCCCTCATTCTCTCCTCTAACCACTGATTGTACTTTCCCTTGTGGACATTCTTTTCCCCTCTCTGTGTTCCTTTCTCCCCCTCTCACCTCCTCTCTATTGTTTTCTCTTGCTCTTGTCTCCTCTCCTTTCTCCCTGTCTCCTGCTGTCTCTTCTCCTGTCTCCTCCTCTCCCCTTCTCAGTGTTCTTTCTTGTTTGTCATAATGTAGACATATCATACTTTCATGTTATTTCCATACACATGTCACATACATACATACATGGCTACCACTATCACTTCTGGGTTAGGTGTGTGTGTGTTCAGTACATGGACAGGGTTACAGAGTACTCCTTGATATTCACCATCATCCTGACTGCAGAGCTCCTGCTGAAGATTGCAGCGTTTGGCCCACAGAGGTTCATAAGAAGCAGGTAACTCACGACAATAAGTGATGGTTCTTCTACTCCTCCTTTACATTGCCGTAGCGGCAGAATTCGCCATGCATTAAATCCTGGACGTGTGCGTCCAGGTGGAACCTGCTGGACGTCCTCGTCGTTTTGGTTTCCATCGTCAACATTGTTCTCAGTGAGATGTAACTGGAGCACATAATTCCTTTCAACCCTGGCATCCTGAGAGTCTGCAGAGTGCCCAGCTTTCAAAAGGTACCACACACACACATGCATGCACACACACACACACACTAATGCAAAAATGAAATCTCTTTCATTTTAATCAGATATTTTAGTGACAGCTGTAAATGCAGTTTCCGCTCTCAAACCCTTCCATGATTTATCAAATGAGAATTGACATTATCCCTTTAAAATTGTCCCGATTTCTCTCTTATTTACACCTAAAGTTCCATAAATGAGTCGAATCGGTTCTGTTTAATTTTGCAGGTGATGACACAAACTTTGCAGCTTCCCCCTGGTTTGCTTATTAATTAATTATTATCATTATTGATGATGACAGCGGACCATTCACATATTTTGTCCTTTGGATTTTTGACCTTTAACTTTCTTTAAGGCCCGTCGCTGATTGCGTTTTAAAACTTATGAGCCCATTCTGTAGGTGTATTAGTTGTTTTTACTTTTCAAGCGACAGACACAAAGAAAAAACTGGTCTTTCTCGTGATTGATTACGCTGACGTTTCCGTTTTATGTTGTTTCATCTACAAATCACTTAACGAATGGGCTTCATGTGATTTCTTTAGGTTCGGTTTATTTTTAAATATCTTCTGATTGTCCCTTATATCAGTTTAAGAGGAGTTGGATGTGACTCATTTTAATTTGAAACTCTCTTATTGTTACTTTGTCGGGTTTCTGACGGTTCTGATGGCTCGTGTTGTTTTATAAATGGCCTGTTTGTGTTTTTTATGATTTAATGATGAAATGAAGTATGATATATAATTATTATATATTCTGTTTTTCTAATTATATTGCATTTCATTAAGTTTGTCAATGTTTTTATTATTTTGCATGTTGTTTAAGAAATTAATCACACATCTAAAGGTGTTATAGATTCCTGTAGATGTGCGTTCACATTTCTGTTCTCTTCAATGCTGAAGGCCAAGAACATCCAGGTGCTGCTCCAAGCGTTAGTCAAGACCCTGTCACAGGTAACCACAGATTGGGGAGGGGTTGCCGTGGAGACAGAGCCAGTAGTGATGTGTACTTATACTTTAAAAATGTCACTTGAGATTAACTTGTCCAAAAGGAGAATTTCTTTACACACAGACACTGAAGCATTATAGAGTGGAATTAAACATAAAGGTTGTTCTTTTTGTTTTGTTTATATCTTTAAGGATATCAATCTCCAAATCATGCTCCCAAAATTGTCAGTAATTCTTCAATCTTTCTTAGGAGTTTGCAGCCAGAAGATATTAGACAACAAACAGTAATGAAGGCTCTTAGAGCAATGCCGTGTGAGACTGAGCTATATAGCGCCCTCTCTGGTGGGGAAGCACAATTGTCTGTTACCAGCATTGAAAACACTGTGGCCTTGTCTCCCGGCTTCCGTTACAAAATAAACTATAAACCAGCGAGGAAACAAGGAATTTTGGTGAGCTTTATTCACAGTCCTGACATGATAAAGAAAACTCTCGTTACCAAAGAAATAAAAACTTAAATGCAACACAAACTATTTGTTGTAAAGTGATGGATGAGATGTTCTCCGGCCTAATTGACTGCAGAGAAAAATTGTAACATTCTAACAAAAAGATAATTTGGTTTGCCCAAAAAGACACATAAGATTCTTTCCCTTTGCTAAGGCTGCTCTTTTCTGACAAATTCAGTGGCAGTTTCCTTCACTTTGGAGTTATATCCACAGAGAAAAAAAAAAAAAAACTGCTTTCTAAACGACTTCAACTCTGCTGCTGCTCATAGTCATTTAGAGCAGAAGAAAATAAAGCAAAACTAAATGAAAAATGTGCTTAAATAAATACAACTTCAGTGCTCTTAGACTTCGTTATATATATATCCAGAGGAAAAATAAACGTACGGTTGCACAAACACAGTTGGTAAAACGGAAACAAGCGTCGGCTGAAGTGTAGCAGTGAGAAAGACTCGGCTCAACTCTCCTGAAATCATAGTGAAATGTTGTGTTTGCTGCCCGGCAGCAACTGAACTGATGATGTCACAGGCAGTAAATGGCCTGGACGTGTTTAACCTGCACTTTGCTTCCAGATGTCGGTGGGTTCTTACATTTGAAACCTTTATGGTGAGATTTAACGAGCTTCAGACTGTGTGTGTGAAAAGTGCGTAAGGTTGCAGGTGTTTGCAGAAGTGAGTCTTCAAACTGCTCCTATCAAGGTCTGCTGGAACACGTAAACCTGACGACATCGAATGAAGCGCTGAAGATCATGAGACCAGTGAAGAACTGGACCAGGACCATGATGGTCCAGCTGAAAATGTTCCCGAACAGTATCGTGGACGTGGTAAGTGTCCTCGCTTCTTCAGTGACTGGATCTCCCCAGATTCATCTGATCTGGCCAGCAAGATGATCGTAAACTTCTAACAAGAACATTTCTGAGGAAAGTTCGACGTTTGATTCAGTTCTTACATCAAAAGGTGAAAAAACCGTAGCTGGTTTATGCTAGAAAACAAAAAGTAAAATTTGCGATTTTATAAAAAAATTAATTTTTTTAAAACCAAAAATAAGATGTTATTTTTCAAAATTTGCCATTTTACGACAAAATGTTCCTCTTTTTTTAGAAAAAGTTTTAAAAAAAATATTTGCAAGTATACAAGGAAAATGTGTGATGTCAATACAAAGGACTCAAATTTATGATAAATGCTACAAATTCTATGATTTTTGAGAAAATAATTAAATTATTTACGCAGAAAAAAGATGTGATTTGCAAAACTCACCATTTTACAATAAAATTTGTATTTTACATAAAAAGTGAAGTTTTTGAAAGCTGTGATTTTGTAAGAAAAATATGTAATTTTAGTACAAAACCCTGAATTTCATAATGAAAAGTTTTTTTTTGTTTTTTTTTAAAGTACTGTGTTGATGAAAGTGACAAGTCAAATCAGTCCCACCATAACTAAAATTTAAAGGCACGGTACGTGATCTGGATGAAGTCATGTTTTTACTTCCAAGGAACAATACTTTGAAAAATAAAACAGGAAGTCTGCTGACCAGAAAACGTTTTTGACACATTTACCTCTCATCTGTCCCAACTGTGTACAGGACGAGAAGTCTCACTGTCTTGATTCACATCTCCATCCAAATGGTAAGAAACAAAATCATCGTGAAGTCAGCGTTTGATCTCTCACATTCATCGGGTTCCATCATAAAGACTAATTAAAACCTGACTTTTCCTTTTTTCCTTCTTCTAGTTTTGGATAAATGAATTCTTGACTTGGACTCCTCTGAGTTATGTGGGATAAACGCGATGACGCTTCCAAGATCTATGCTCTGGATCCCGGATATCGCCATCCTTCAGGAGCACGTGCTGTCCTTCACATCTGCTGCTGGTGCACGTTAAAAACCAAAAAAATGAAAAACATTACGGGAAAAAAAGACGATATATTACAAAATTCAAGATTTTACAACAAAGAAAGTCAATTTTTTTTCAGTATTTTTTTATGATTGATTTTACAAGAAAAAGTATTTTAGAAAAAAATTCAACAGAAATTTGAGCAGCAGTGGCCAAAAATTAATTATTTTAGAAAAGAAAGTTGAAGTTATTGGAAAAGTAGTAATTTTTTGATTTAAAAGTCGATATGAACAAAATAATGAAATTTGTCTTGTATGATTTAAAAAAAAGATGGTTGTTGATGGTTGTTGGGGAAAAAAGGCTTAATTTTTGAAAAATTTAAAATTTTACCACAAAATATGCTTTTATTTATTTTTTTTAAAAAGAAGTAAACATTTTTAAATTTTGGGATTATTACAAGGAAAAAAAAAGTAATTTAAGTAGTCACTTTGATGGTAAAGATAAAGCTTAGATTTTATGACAAAAATTGACTTTTTAATGAAAAAAATATACAGATGATAGTGATGCTGCAGTTTTCTGGGTTTTGCTATCATCCAAGAAAAATGTGATTTAACTTCAGAAGTCACAAATTAAAAAAAAAAAAAGTAAAAGAAGTGAATTTTTGTCATAAAATTCTAAAATTTATTCACTTAAGATTTCATGACAAAAAGTCCCTTCTTAAAGGCCACCAGAACCAACAAAATTTTTAAAAATCTCTTCTTTATGAATTAAAAAAGTGTGATTTAATTTGCAAAATTTTATTTTTCTTATTCGCGATCGTACTATAATTTTATGATTTTAGGAAATTTGATATTTTATGACAAAGATTGTTTCTTTTTTTTTCTTCTTAAATTTAATGATTGAGTCCAGCATCTAGCAGGAAATCTGACAATGTACGTGGTTGAGAAAATAAAGAATTACCATCCCATTAACGGTAACCATGGTGTTGCCGAGGATTACATAGTTTGACACCCCTGCATTAGGCATTACTGTTTTACGGATGTAACCCTCAGTTTTTAATAATAATAATAATTAACACCTTATCAGGTCCACCTTGCTAGTAAAAGGTTGGACCCCCCTTTTCCTCCAGAACCGCCGTAAGTCTTCGTGTCATACTATTAACAAGGTGTTGGAAACATTCCTCAGAGATTCTGGTCCATATTGACATGACAGCATCATGCAGTTGCTGCAGATCTGTCAGCTGCAGATCTATGATGAGAATCTTCCCAAAGGTGCTCTGTTGGATTGAGATCTGGTGACTGTGGAGGCCACTGGAGTCCAGTGAACTCATTGGGCCACATTCACAAATATGTGCGTGGAAATGCCCTATTTTCTGCAAAAAAATAAATGCATGCGCAAAATCACCGTGGGATTCATGAAACCTGCGTACCGACCAATATTGTTCTTACCGCCGTACGTATGTTTGTGAATCAGACTTGTTCTAAATACACAGGCGCGTGCTCGCAGTTTGTGATTAGCATACTGCCACATCCCCATTTATCCAAATAAGGGAACCGCCTGCCTGTAGTTGATTCATGAATGAATGAAGCGGTTACCAAGAAGAGACGTACAGTTCACAGTTTGTTAGAAGAAGTGGCACCAAAAGGCGAAATAAGAGTTTTACAACCAAAGAAATTGAAACAGCTGTGTCCGAGGTGGAAGCTAGAAAATTAATATTTTTCCAGTGTCTCCTCGGTATGAACAAAAAATAAAAGTAAAAAATGAATAAAGAAAAAATGCTTGGACGCATTAATGCAATAACGGGGGCTGAATCCCCAGAGCAGCGCACTGTGGCCCAGATGAAACATAGTGAAAATAAAAGTTGATGCCAAGATGAGAAAAAAAAAAAAAACACCCTCCTGGTACTGTTTTGCAAATTAAAGGAGCTGTGGACCTGGTCAGCGGAGACAGTGTGAGGTGTTCATATGTTAACTCTCCTCGGACGTCTGGCCGAGGAGGAGGAACTGCAGCCGTTTTTAAGAGTGACTTTAAATGTAAACAAATATCCCTGTCATCTTCCATCACTAGTTTCGAGCAGAGTTTGTTTGAACTGGGGCATTCTAACACGGTGCTGTGTGTTGTGATTTTTAACTTAATTCTCCATGTTTCTGGCTGATATTATGCCTAAATATGACCGGGTCTTATTGTTGGTGATTTTAACATTCATGTGTGCTGCCCCAAAAATCCGCTGGCACAAGATTTTCTTGATTCTTTTAATCTGGTGCAGTCTGGTCTTAGCCCTACACATGAAGGATGATGCTGTCCCACCCCAATTTTTTAAGGAGGCTTTTCCCACTATTGGACCATCCTGCCTCACAATTATCAATAGCAGTCTGTCCTCCGGAGTGGTCTCTGCTAACTTTAAACATGCAGCTGTGCAGCCTTTGTTAAAAAAAAAACCTGGGCTGGATCCTACTGTCTTGGCAAATTTCAGGCCCATCTCTAAGCTGTCTTTTTTCTCTAAAATTGTAGAGAAGATTGTTTATTCACAGCTCATGGACTTTTTGAATGAACAAAAAATTCTTGAGATCTTCCAGTCCAGTTTTAAAACACTGCACAGCACAGAATCAGCACTTTTAAGAGTTTTTAATGACATCTTCTTAGCTACTGACTCTGGTCACTGTGTTGTCCTGGTTCTTTTAGATTTGACCGCAGCATTTGATACAGTCGACCATGAAATCCTGATTGCTCGTCTGGAGCAGTGGGTCGGCATCAGTGGCACAGCACTGGAATGGTTCAGGTCCTACCTGTCACATCAGACTTTCTGTGTCAGCCTCGATGACTGTCCTCCACTGCTCCTCTCTCATGTGGGGTCCCACAGGGCTCTGTGCTTGGCCCTCTTCTGTTTTCCCTTTACCTGCTCCCACCTGGTTCCATTCTCAGGAAACATGGCATTTCTTTTCACTGGTATGCAGATGACAGCCAGAACTATGTCCCCCTCAAAAAATCGAGTCATATTCTGTTAACCTGCTGCTGAAGTGTTTACACGACCCTAAAGCTTGGATGGCCTTAAATTTTCTGAGGTATAATGATAAAAAAACAGAAGTCATTGTCTTTGGCGGTCCTTCTGAGACCCCCCCCCCCCAATTGATCTGGGTGCTTTAGCTCCGTAATGCGTCCCAACTGTAAAAAATTTGGGGGTAAAAGTGGATGCGGATCTCAAATTTGATGGCCAGATTAATGCTGTGGTGAAGTCCAGCGGTAATTCACACCTTTGTGACCACTAGGCTGGATTACGGCAATGCTCTTTATATGGGGGTCAGTAGGTCCTCTATTAGTCGTCTTCAGCTGGTGCGTCTTCAGCTGGTGCAAAATGCTGCTGCACATCTTTTAAGTGGCACAAGCAAGTATGAGCACATCTAACCTATTTTAGCTTCACTTCACTGGCCTGTTCATTTTAGGATTCTTTTTAAAATTATTTTATTTGCTTTTAAAGCCCTGAATTGACTTTCCCCACCTTACCTCTCTGAGCTGTTGCACCCCTGCACTCATAGCCGATCTCTCAGGTCAGCTGACCAGCTGCTCCTGACAGTGCCTACATCCAGACTTAAGCTCAGAGGGGATCGAGCGTTTGCTGTTGCAGCCCCAAAACTCTGGAACAAACTACCGCTGCACATAAGACA
>JBAMYA010000020.1:1211509-1235677 GCA_037176975.1 Arrhamphus sclerolepis
TTAACCTGTCAATGCTTTGAGTTATCTGTTCCTGTGCATTGCTTTACCCAAACAATGAGAGACTCAGGTCAGCAACCTCAAACAGTCTGAAACAGCCAGAAATGTAGAAAAACAGGAATGTGAGAGGCCACCACAAGAAATGTAATCTTTACATTTAAACCATTTGATCAAATCCTAACATTATCATCTTTTTCAACACTGTGAGGCAACAAATGAAGATACAGACGTGCAACTAACATCAAACTGTAGCTGACAGTCTGTGAAAAAGAAGTATGTTAACAGATTTGATGTATCTATAATAATTATGGAGCTGGATCCAGAAGAAATGTCCATTTTCTTTCCAATTGCTAAGTGTATCTTTACATGGTCAAGGAATCCAATATAATAAAACAAATGTAGGAGTAATACGTGTAATACGTTTGTAAGTCACAATATGTGGTGGAACTGTCGCTGCTTGGTGGAGATCTGCACTCTCTAAGTGCTTTTCTAGTTAATTTTAAGTTACATCTTCTTACTGTTTTAAGAAATTGCAGTTTATTTTTTTTTAATAATTTGAACATTGGGCACACATTGGACATCATGTTTACGAATTTGTGACAGATTTTCAAGTGAATTATGTTCAAATGGAGATTGCATCTTGTTTTTGCCCTTAATAAAACAAATGTTGCAATTTTTCCAAAAGTTCCTTTTTGTTTTTTGTTTTTTTAGAAAAATACCTATATAAAGCTTTACACACTGCACTACAATTTTTGTGAAAAGTCGCTGCAAAAACAGGCATTTTTAATTGCATGAATCACAAAAAAGAGAAAAAAAAATCCTGGAGGGACAGATCCTACAGACAACACAACTTTGGGTGAGAGTTGCATTTCTGTGAGTACGACTGTTGGTTACCTGGAGACATGACCATCTCTGCTGGTAGCTGTTTAGAAATTTTTGTGGTTTATGCTTCTGCGACTCTTTAGATTCAGTCATGGCAAGCAGGCTACACACAGCTAGAAATTTGTCAACAATAAAGGATTTTAAGAATATGAGGAAATGTCACATTAACTATTTGCATCATAGATGCTATCAAAATGATCAAGCAGGCTAGCCCTGACCTAGTAGGCTAACCAAGTAGGCTAACCCAGTGGTTAGCACTGTCAGGTTAATGTCTCAATTTTTGTAATTGTCACGTCATTTTATCTTTTCATTGATATTTGAATTGGGTGTAGTGACTACCCATAGGTGTGGTGAAGAGGGTTTTTAGGCTAACTTCAGGTTGAGGCTGAGGGTAGTTCTGCCAGAGCCCATCTGTTCCCAGGCTCTACCGCCAATGTTTACTCTGAATCAAGCTTTTTCCCCAACAGGGTTGTGGGGTGGATGGCAGGTGGGGTATATTCACTCTCTGATTGCCTACAAACTTATGCTCACCGGACATTAACTGAGCATTTGTGGAAACTGGCGAAAATCAAGATCGAGCGATATGCGTACTTAAATAGCATCAACTCGTACCACCGTCCTTTGATGTCAAAATGCATTACTTCTACGCAAAATGCGTACATGTTGGCCAGTCTGTATTTCTCCTAATAAACATCCCAGAACGTGATGCAAAATATGACCTGGGGTTTCTTTTTGACCTCAAAAATTAAATGTTTACACTCCCTTGCAGATTAAAATCACAAGTGGTTTTACGCATTATTTAGCGATAACTTTCTTTTTCTTTCGATGTCAAAATTGGCACATTAATAAGAATGCTTATGATATGTTTTTCATGGTTAGCTTCAGCACGTACGGGTCATCACACAACAGTGTATTCATAACAAGCACAAAACAAAAAGGAAATGGCTCTCAGAGCCAGCTCTTTGAAGGTAATAATCCAAAGCAGCGAAAGCTGAAGCAGCTTTTATTTTTCTCTCTAGTTCAAGGCACATGTGATTGGTCAGCCAGGAAGAGGGGTATTGCAATGACTGTATATAATAATGGGTATTTGTTGTGTTGACCATCTAACTGCTAGTTCTAGCAGCAGCATTTAAGTTATGCTCTATGAAAACGTATCCAGTGAACTGAATGAAAGGAAAAGAGAGAGGGCCCAGTTCCCACTCAATGGTTTGTTACATTTGCTCAATGTAGTTTTGGCAAAATTCAAAAACATTGAATTGAGCTGACTTGAGCTAGCTCGTTTGCAAGCAGCACATCACTGCAGTCACGAATGCAGTCATATCAGATTCTCCCACTATCTCTGCCTCTTCCTTCCAAGTTTTTTTTTTTTTCTTCTGAGAGTTGTGTCTCTGTGTGACCACATACTCCATATCTCCAATGCAAAGTCAACCATACACGGTCCACACCAAGCAACAACTACCACACTTTTGGTTTTAGTTACTCAACCAACCACAGATCAAATCCCCACTTACTCCCATGTTAAAAGTGCCAACTTCGAAGCAGAATTCTTTACGGCCTGGTACAAAAATTGGTTGTGGTATCTACAGTTGTATGTTACATCCTTGACAACTTTATGGGGGTGGAGGTTGGGGGCTGTACTACATCAGATAAATTTGTATAAGCAATAAAGCTTTCCAATTACATGACCTGATTCATTTGACGTGCTTGAATGAGAGCTAGCCATAATCATGTAGCTTGTTCAATTAATCGTGATATTGATTAGAGGTCATACTGCCCAGCCAGACACCTTAACCACCTCAGAGCTCTGTGAGACAATTAGTGTTAAAGGCCTTGACTCATGTATGACAGAACACAACTGATGAGGATTTGGGGAAAATGGTTTCATAATTTCCAACCATTTTGAATCGAGGATGGCAAAGTTTCAGGAGCTCATTATATATATATAGAGAGATCTATATATATATATATATCTATATCGCTATATATATATACACCCATAGATATATATATATATATATGTATACACACATATACACATACATATATATATATAAGGATTGAATTAAAATAACCTTAATTAATTGGGCTGAACTGAACCATATCACACTGGACTTTAATTGACCTTGTTTGTTACTCTGTACTGTGCCCTAAAGTGATTTTTTTCATGAACTAGTGCTATACAGTAACTGAGTCAAATATACGGTATTAATGGACCCATCCTTGACGAAAACACTTTTATCGTTAAAAATAATAATAATAATGATGAACACACCTCATGACTACTCCTGCTCCTACCACGGTACCACGGTCAGCATCACCAGCCTTCTGATCACCGGTCCCAACACTACGTTTCCCAGGATTCCTCAGTTCACTCCGTCATGGACTGCACCTGTGTCTTCATTACCCTCATGTGTTACCTCGTGTTCCGCCACCTTTCTCCTTTTGTGTGCATCTCACTGCACCGTTTACTGTTGATCTTCATTAAATCCTTTGAAGAATGCCTGCACTTGTGTCTGCCTGCTGCTATTTTCAATCTGACAATACACTCCAGATTATACTTTATTTGCTACATGGACTTTAGCTCATTTTTCTGTCCCATGATTTTTTGAGTTTGAGTTTTTGCAGATTAAAATATTAGGTTAAATTATCTTTGTATACCTTTAAAAAAAAATCTTAACGCTGCACAAAAATGTACTTGCAGGCCACTATAAGACTACTGTTTTCTGCTTCTCATTCACTAATTTTATTCAACTAAATGAGCGAGATCTACCAACCAGCCATGCAATTTTTCTTGAACACCTATAAACTGACTCATACCCCCGGAGCACCATGTCATGCGTGGTCAGAGTCAGCCGAAGCTCTCCCAGCATGAATTTGAGTAACCGTGACACTTGAGTCACAAGGCATGAAAGACCTCCACTTGAATGCCTTTAGCGTTACATGAAGAGTCATCTCACTGAAACCAGCTCTCAGGTAATTGCATAACCACATAATTTCCACAGCGCTGCTATGCGTTGGGCTGCATCGCAGTGATAATCACACAAGGACGAGCATCTATTCCCCATACGATGAATGCGCTGGTAGATTGACCTTAATTAACTTTGATGGAGCATCTTCCAGCAATGTTTGGAAAAATCAGCTGAATGGGTTTACTGGTCTGTAACAAGCTCTTTTCTTCTTCTTTCTCCTAATTATGCACATGGAAGGATCTGTGGTGGACAGGAGGACACAAATCAAACTCCAAAGTTTTAGAGGAGCTCCTTGGAAAAGACCTCACTTCTCTGATTCTTAATATGCTTTTTTTTCTTTGTCCTTTTTTCTTTCTGCAGAACAGCCTTTGAAAGCTCAAAATCGACTTATGTTTTTAATCTTGTGAAGATTTTACATTGTTACATGTTTGCCTGATCTCTCTGAAGTCACAAATGTCCATTGTTTTCAGAAATCCATTGAAAGCTGTTCAGAGGGTTGAAATACTTTGTGGATGTAATGCACACATTTCAATAGTGTGTGCACGGTATAGTTTTTCTTTTTTGAAAGATTTTAAAAGACTTTATGTTCGTTTTTTCACTAACTGTAACCAGCAATTAATTCTTAAGACAGAATTACTGTGAAAATTATTAACAACTGCATAGTTATTATTAATAAATCTTTTTAAATCAAGACGAGAGGCAATCTTTTTTTTATTGACTCTGTGAAATTAAAAGTGTTTTTTTTTCAGTCACATCTGATTGGATGGCCATCAACTAGTCTTCAAGGTCTACACAAGTGTGTCAATGATGCACTAATTAAAGCCAGGTGTGTTTGAGCAGGACATCTAAAACATGCAGGACAGTGTGCTTGAAAAACATTGAATTAAAAGATTAAACTTGACAAAGATAAGCCAACAGAGCATGGCTTTGATCCAGTTGGTTTGAGAGAAAACCCCAGCCTTCCTAATCAAGGGTAATTCCTTTGTACAATAAGATAGCATGTCATTGATATTTAAAATACTGTTCATCCATTCATGTCCTAAATGGGCTTTATCCTGTCCAGGGGTCTATCCCAGCTGTCACCTAACAGGACTTGATGTACTGTACAACCTGGACAGGTTGCCAGTCCATCACAGAGCCACACAGAGACAGATGAGACTAACAACCATGCTCACGCTCTCACCTGACATCAGTTCAGAATCACCAGTTAACTGAACATACATGTTTCTGTCCTGTGGGAAAAGGTGCATGTGAATATTTATGCATCTGTGAGACAGGACACCATACAGCTTTAGAAACGTGTCTGCAATCTAAAAAACTTAAGAAGATGCATAATTGTGAATCCAATACAGTCTAACTGCTGTTTGTTAAGTTGCCTTGGAATGTGAAATGCTTTATTGATTGTTTGTTCTAAACCAAACTTTCTTTTTTTTTAAAGGGATGCTGATGGAACAGCAAGTAAAAATCAAGGGCTGTCAACCAGGAGACGGTGCAGTGTGTCTTTCTTCGATCTTGTCTGCTTATGCATTTTCTTGTTTTTGTTTACAAAGGGTTCTCAACAAATGATTTAAGTGAACATTTACAATTATTTTAATTAATCTATTTCCTGAAACTGTCACCCAAGATAAAAATTTCTTATTATTTCAGTGAAAGTGAAACTTGTGTCAGTGTTCAAATATATCAGGACTTAATTATTGACTTTGACTGGCTGGTTTCATTGCCAGTAAAATTTCAGCTTGTCTGGGAATTGGTTTAGAACCAAATATCTGCCCACTGATTTGTTCAGTCATCCTCGACTATGATTTTATTTGGACTTTTACCTTTCTTTCAGTTTTGTTATGTAACTCCCTTGATGTGACTCAGTTTTACTGTGTTTTGAGCTGTGAGTCATTGATTCAACATATGAATCAGTTTGGGAGATTTTGGATACCTTACAGAATGAATGTTGTTTGAGATTTGGAAGCAACTGGCCGTCTCTCCAGGATGTAGGCCAACTCTCGCCCAGTCACACCTGGGAGTGCCCCCAACCTTTTACTTCCATGTCAATGGAATGAAAACGATGTATGGATGGAGTTGAAATGCATGAACCCTCCAGATGAAATTTACAACTAATTTACTGTTAAAGTTAATACTTGTTCTCAGTGGTTATATTACTTGTAATAGTTTCTATGGTTACCCTGTGTTCAAGTCCTGCGGAGAACTGTAAATATATCATCTTTTAAGATGACAAGATAGGTGAGGCAGGATGGGGTTTACATTGCTCAAAAGATGAAGGGGGTTCATACAGCTGAATAGAAATGCTGTCCCTCCACCCCCCAGTAATCAAATGTCCCATTGCTGCTCCAGATTAATTAAAAGCGCTTAAATTAGCATCCTAACAAAATGCATAGAAATCACCAGGAGACAGAGCTAAGGAGTTGAACGGCAAGATGAAGCACATGTCTTCATGCACTTGACACCCCCATTTTTTTTTTTTTTTACACTATAGCATACATCTGCTGAATTCCTCCAGTGACCTGTGGGATGCACAAGCCACTTTCTCAGCATCTCTGGCCCTCTCCTCTACGGGTAGCCATTCCCCACTGGGTTGACCTAAGAGCAGATGCATGGCTTACATGTCCCAGAGGTGAAATGTCCTCTGCTTTCCACAAGGTTAGGCTCAGTGTGGCAGCTTCAAAGGAAACCGGGGTCTCTTGTAGAGAGGACAGTTTGGCTTTAAGAATGCAGAAAGCAACACAAATAAAGATGACTGAAATGAATGAAACTGAATTATGCAGGTTTAAAATATTGAAAATCAGCTTTAAAGAGTTGCATGTTATATAGCTATATATATATATATATACATATATAGGCTATTTAGAAAATGTGTGACTATCACCTATCAGTTCTCACTAACACAGGCTACACAGGTAGCGGGCAGGTGTAATTTTACTGAAGGTGTGTACCACCTCCTCAGCGAACATGAGCCGGTGGAGAAGAGGAGGGAAAAAAAGACGGTGTGACATCAAAAACGGGCTACCACCGGTGACCTAGAAACGGAGCTCGCGCTGCCCGTCTCGTACCGCGTGCGTAAGCATCAGCAGCGGTGGCACGCGGCTCTGCCTGCTGGTTGTTGACGTAGCGGATCGCGTGTCAGAAGAAGACCCTGCAATTGGACCTCTTTTAATGAAACCTCGGCATGAGTTCTATTTTTTTCACGTGCAATTAAAGGGGTAACCGTTAGCTAGATTTAAAGAGGGGAAAAAAAGGCTGGTATGTGTGGCTTCTTCGCGTTCATTCACGCTCCCCTGAACATGTTGTTTTGTTTGTTTTTTTATGGTGAAATGAACCAGATTCGTAAAACAGGCTATAACCTACCCTCCAAAAAAACCTTCCTTTTTTAAAATTCACATTTCCAGTCGGTCGAAGCGGCGAGCACATCCGTTAACCGTTACTTATCCACAGCCGGTCACCAGTCCCAGTGATTACAAAGGCGCGTGCCAAAAAGGAGGTTCTCGCGCTTCTGCGCGCTCCGGTTTAGAAACAGACACAGAGCACTAATTCATTTGAGTCGCGGACCGTGCGTGTAGTAGGCGGAACCCAAACACTCTCCACATCCCACTTTTGTTTTTTTTTCTTTCTTTCTTCTTCTTTTTTTTTTTTTTTTAAATAGAAGATTAGGCTACTAGGACAATTTAGTGGGAAACACATGACAGTAAGGCAGCTGGCAGGGAAGGCGGTCGGATGTGTCGCGGGCAGAGGAGGCAGGACAGCACGCCGCGAGAAGACATTTGAAGATATTTGGAGTTATAAGAGGGCACTGACATCCCCCTGGTAAGACACAGAAAGACTGCTGCTGAGCGTGTTAACCTTGATGTGTGTCTCTTGTCCGTGTACAGCCTGGTGATGCGCAGCTCACCAACGTTTCTCACGCAGAGTTCGTTTCATTAAATAACCAACCTGATGCAGTTTGTACATGTTTGTGCACATATGTATATGTATGTACAAACAGTAGCCCCGTGTACAGCCTAACTGACGAATTTGACCATGCAAAGTAGAAGTCAAGTCACATTGCGTCTCTCGTTTATTCACACTGTACTTGATTACAAACGAGATTCAGGGGCAAGAGTAAGGGAATTTCTGCAAATGTGCACGAATTATTTGGTTCACAGCCGAATAAATGTTTACTCTGCATCATAAATGATAACTGTTGATGATGAGTTGCACCGGTGTGGTCATGCCACGATCAGGTGGGGCATATGAGAAGACTTGGAGAGAGTGCTCTTTACTGCTACAACTACTGCTTTTAACATGATTGTTGTATTCACATGGCATCATAACTTCACACTCTGCATTGCCCATTGTTTTCTATTTTTACATCATATATGACGTAGGATTAGGATATCAGACATTATAATGCATTTGATTTGATGGAATATTTTGAGTGGGATGCTCGGATTTTACAGCTTATGCCTGGTTAATTTTGGAACTGCTGTCACATTTTAAGCCGCACTGATGAGGCATCCACAGCTGGCTCACACATCCTTTCAGCCTGACTGCAGGTGCCATCTCTTCGTGTTTGGCAAGAGAAATATTCACACGTTCATTCAAGTAAGTAGGCTGAGGGAAAGAGCAGAGCATGCTGCATGTCAGTCATATTCAGACAGAAAGCATCTGTGTCTGATGTTATGAATGGGCAGACACACGGTTGACATGCAGAGTTAAGTAGATTTCTTTCAGTGTCTAACGGATAGTATTACCTCATGTGAATATATTAACAGACCGTGCAAGTCCAGCTGTAAAACAAACAAACAAACAAATGAACAAAACTCCTGACTGTCTGAAACTGCAGCAGGACTCTGGGGTGACCTGCATCAGATAAAGTGTCCAGTCATTCTCTCCTTGATGACTGGCTTCAGGGGTTTTGTGGGCAGAAGGTGAGACTGTGACTGTTGAATCTGACAGGGTAAAGCAAGACTAGAGTCTGTGTCTGGCTCGCTTGACTTCTTCCGTTACAATTGACTGACTTCTTTCACTCAGGCCCATGTGTGGACACAAACTCCCTCCCCGTCCTTTAACAAAATCACAGTGCCGACGGACTCATAAAGCTCTAGTGACATGACATGTGCTGAGCTGTTGATCTGCTTTGTGATTAAAGCCCACACTTGTCTGTTTTAGATTGTATTCTTTTCTTGTCTGAGAAAGCATGTGTGTGTATGTGTGTGTGTGTTTTCTTGCATTTACTTGTAGAGTCCTGATGATTGGAATAGAGGTTTAAAAAAAAAGGCTGATAACATTTTCTGACTGACAAAAAAGTAGGAAGAAGTGCAGGACCATAATAAAATAGTGGCCACTCATTATTATGAACTTTTTAAATGGGTTCACAGTTACTTTTGTCATTGTTTGCTTCTCTTTCATTCTCAGGTTTGTAGAAAAAAAGCTGATGACTCCTTCTTCTGCCTCATTTTTTTTCTTCATAATTAAAGTAGACATAAACATAGGGATTCACTAAGTTCCTTTTTGGATTTGATCAAACCTCTGTGCCCATGGGAACTGCATTCTGATCATTCAGCAGTAGTAGTTTATATCTACAGGAATGAAAAGAAAACATAAAGGGATTTCTCAGTATTAGGCTTCGGTGTAGTGGTCTGTTTAAAGAAAGAAACGCCCTGCTGTGGCTTTGTCAGTGGTATTAAACCATGAAGGGACATGAACCACTGTCTGGCCTTGAGGTTTTACAGGGATTTGAATTTCATATGTGGAAAAAAAAAAAAAAGATTTGTCTTTCTAAACCTTCTTTCTTAGTACCAAATGAGACTGTTGTGTTTTTATTTTTAACTCATGGTCAGTATCATTTGTGCTCCTCAGAAACTGACAGATGGGATGGACAGCATCTAGGTCATATGTAGTCACTGTTTATTTTTAATATTACTTGTTGGAATTTAACCTGTGATAAGTTCGATCTTTCAAATGTTTTTTAAATTAGTGTTATCAAAACAATTCTTTGTGATTAATTGTGGGTTAATTACAAGTAAAGTGGTCTATTACAGATGTAACCGCTTGACTGAAAGCTTCTTAAATTGGGAAGATTTGCCCACTAACAACACCTTAAACATATTTGAAAAATATGTACGATTGCAAAATGTAATAAATTTAGGACACTGTCACATTTAGTAAGGCATCAGATATTCAGGCATTGAGCAGCAGTGGTGCAGTGGTTAGTACTGGTGCCCTGCAGCAAGAGGGTCTGTGGCTGGGGTCTCCTCCTCGTGGGTTTTTCTTGTGCTAAGCCGGCTTCCTCACACACATTGATTGGTGATTCTAAATTGTCTGTAGGTGTGAGCGTGTGCGCGTGTTTGTCTCATGTGGCCTGATTCAGGTGGAACAGGATGTACCCAGCTCTTTGTCCAGTGATAGCTGGCAAACACTTCAACAACCCTGAAAAGGATAAAAAGAAAAAAAATGTGCAGAAAATAAAGCAGCGGGCGACTGGATACCAGCTTTATTTAAAATGCATTTGATATCCATGCTGTAGATAGATCAGTATTGAGAAATATCTACATTTTTGCTGCCTAGTTTATTAAAGACTTGTTATGGTCAAGAGATGCTGAGGGACATTATAGATGACTTGTAACTTGAATAAGGTCACAAAGCCTAAATGCCAGCATGTTGGCTCAGTGAGAATGGCAACATTTCTACACCTTAAAACTGAGATGTGGAAGGATTCAGTAGGAGATTAGAAATTAGTCATTCAGTCATGCAAGAGACTTTCTGTATTACTGACATTTTATTTTTTCTGTATTGCTTGTCCGTGACTGAATACATTATTACATTATTGCTTGCTGTTGTTGCAATAGTCTCCATTCTTCTTTTGAGCCCTTAGGGTGAATAGTTAAAAGCTGCAGAGGAAATGTATGAATGAACAGAAATCATTTAATTAGTAAAATGGAAAAAAAAGTTTTAGTGCAATAGAATCTCTCTCTCGCTCTCCCGTTTTGTTTTGGTTTTTTTCCACAGCATTTTTACACTAATATAAGATGCAATAAGATGGCAAACCACTTTTTAAATTTATTAATTAGTTAACTTTTTTTTAACAAATTCTCAGTGTCCAGGTTGAGAGGCAGTTCAAGGTGAACGTGGGGCTTGCAGAGCAAATCCCAGATAGGAGAAGATTTTATCATTCTTCAGACTTTGCAGACACAGAATTTTAATAATTCACTCCTGCGCTTCAGCTCGACCTGTATTTTCACTTGCTTCGAGCAAATCTTTGTTCTGTAAGCCTTTTGATTCTGAAGTCTTACGGTGATCTGCTTACATTTGTGTGCGTGCTGTGCTCAGAGGCTCTCCATTGGTGGACTGAGAGTTGGACTGCCATGCTCCTGTGGCATGTGACAGAGTCAGCCGTACAACATCCACTATGGTGGTCGCACACTACGTGAGTTGTACTTCCAGCAGCATGAATGCATTTGTCCTCATGATGCATTCTCTTCCCCCACTTCCATCCCCACGTGATGAGGAGGAAACAGGAGTGAAACGTACAGCCGCAACCAGCAGAGTGTGGTACTTTGTTTTGGGCCACATGATCAAGGGGAGACAGAGCTGGCATTGAAGAGTGCAGTGATGAATTAGGACGATCAGGATGGAAGGCCACTTTCTGTCCCATTGTTTAGATTCACAGCATCCATATGGATGCAGCATCTTTTGCTGTGCTGTAGTTGTCTGCTTTTGGAGCCTTAGTGCAACAAAGCACAGAAAAAGATTGTTTGAATACATAGTTGTTTCTTTCTGTAAAGAAGACTGGCAACCTGCCCATAGTGCCCCCTGCTGTTCACGTGGTGACAGCTAGTATAAGCTTCAGCCACCTTGAACAGGAGGAGTGGGTATATAGAAAATGGATGGAATAGTTTTCTTTGCATTCATTGTCTTCTATCGAGATCAGTGGCTCATGTAACCTTTGATGAGTTGATGTTAGTGTTGACCGTTATGTAAAACTCAGAACACTGCATGATTCAGTAACTTGCAGAAAGAAACACCTCATAGCAATTGTCAAATACGGTGCAGGGGTTCCACTGGTGGAGGCTCATTTGGGGCTTAGTGCGTGTGCAGGACCTGGGCACTTTGCAGTCATTGAGTCAACCATGAACCTCTTTGTACACCAAAGTATTCTAGGGTCAAATGTGAAGTCGTTTTTCCAGCAGCCTACGCCTGGCCAAAAGTGGGTCATGCAACAATAATCCCAAGCACAGCAGCAAATCTGCAACAGTAATAGCTGAAAAAAAGAGGAAAGAATCAAGGTGATACAATGACCCAGTCAGAGTCCAGACCTTAACCTGATTAGAGGGCTGAGGTGGGAATTTAAACCTCAATGAACTGAAGAAATGTTTCAAAGATAAATGGGAATGAACCTGAGGGACTGATGACACTGCTGTAACTGTTGAATTATAGCGTGGGGGAGTTGGTTCTACATTTTCACATACTGCTTTTGCACGTTGATGTTTTCATAATTAAAAAATGACACAAGAGTTTATATTTTACTAATTTCATAACTTGGTAAGGACCAGATGATTTTTTTTTTTAAATCATGTCCTGAGAGGGATTGAGCATCGTTTGAATGTCATTAATACATATATTGATACTGACACTTCTTAGCTGTATTGATACATATTGATATTTGTATCGATTCTACTCTGTATAATTTCAAAGCTAAACAGAAAGATGTCGTCATTTTCTTTGTATCAGTGAAAATATATTAGAACTACGTTTGAGTAAGCACAGACACACAAACTGCTACTAATAGTTTCATTTGTCTACACTTGTTAGCTGAACAGTTTGCCAGTCCATCTCAGGACCTCATATAAACAACCATGCATGCTCACATTTACTCCTATGATCACTGATGAAATGCAAACTCCACAAAGAGAGGCACCTCCTGCGAAACAGAAACCTTCTTGTCATGATGCGACAGTCCATCTCTTTGCCTTTGTAATAAATTGCAGTTTTGAGAGCAAAGGAAATCAGCACAATGCTGACATTACATCAGTGAATCGCTTCTGATTTTGTTGTAATTCTCTGTTCAAAATAATGTAGCTACTATAAAAAAATGCTTAATTTTAAAAAAGAGTGCAAATTGTGTTTGCTCCTACCACAATTGATAGGCTGTCTTGCTGTGCGAAGTCTGGCATACGCCTCTGGTGCTGTCGTGCTCTCTCAGGTTAAATTTGATTTTGCGTGGAGAATAGCATTAGCATGCCGACATTAAGTTATAGCTCAGGCCAATACCCATCACCTTGTCTATTTCACTGAAAAAAAACAACTGTTTTCTGAGCCACAAAGCTGTTATCACATTCAGTTCAAGTCGATACCTTTTTTCCCCGACATGACAGTGTCATTGAAATAGATGTGACTGTACAGAAACCTGTTAACCATCAAACATCTGAAGCAGATTTTTGTGGTCTGATGAGAAAAGTGGCTCTCAAGAGTCTGTATTCACAATATCCGTGCTGATTATACCTTAAGTAATTCCCTGTTAGTTTTTATATTATTATTACAAGTAGCTGTTTCTGTTTAGATGGGATTTTTGTGAAATCCCATCACAATGAGAGTTATGTCAACTTAACAATTGACTATTTATGATGCATTTATTACCTAATTATATTTTTTTTCACAAAGTGAGTGTGTTTTACATTAACAGACTGACAGCATAATTGAACCTATCTTTAGGGAAAAGCAGACGTGTTTAAGAGGACTCTGAAATTTGAAAAGGCTATACTTGAGTGGGATGTTTTACACCATTACTTTTACAGACAAGAAAAAGGAAAAACAAATACAATGCAACTGACCTGTCCTCCTCTCGTACTGTGTATACCATAATGCAGTGTGCTACTACACCAGAAGCTGCTCACAGCAATCACATGACTGCCTGCTGTTACGTCATGGCTGTCATGGTGGCACACTGCTTACAAACAACAACTGCTATACCAGCATGCAGTTTACAAAGATGTCCTATTTCTTGAACTCCTGCCTGTGGGTATTTACATGAAACCACCATCCTGCCTGCATTATTTTAAAGCTCAGTGAGCACGCTTCTGGGTGCTGCTCTAGTTAACCTCTGATCTGTGGGGTGTCAGTGTTACATATGGGCCATATTGACAGGAAGTGTCACGCGATTCTATAAATAAATCGTGTTTTCAGTGAATCACAAGGCCTGTGCTCATGAGACACCTATGATACACCCTTTTCCAGGTTTTAGCCTAGCCTTGCAGGTGCTGCATCCTTCACCACGAGGCACACCTGTCAGGCCAGGATGCAGAATGCTCGTGCTTTGACTTGGCCTTGCCAATGAAGTAAAATAAATACAATAAGTTATAGGTTCAAGTCTCAAAATTTGGCAGCAATTATTGTATTTTGCATGACATGAACATATTTACTATGCTTCTGCAAAAATTAGAAAGTCTAGATTATCAGATGATAAATGGTGAGTTGAAAATTATTTTAGAGATTATTTTAATGAAAGTGAAAGGAAACTATTATTTTATGAACATTAGCATTTATGCACTAAAGTGTAGCACCAAATCATTGATGGGCAAATTATTATGATTTAATATTTAACACATATAATGCTTAGAGACTATCTGAACACTTGTTGTGCGATTATACTGCACACCCCCCATCTCACTGTGAATATTTAAATTCCCTGCCAAGTTGAAATTTCATCCTGCATGTCTTCATAGTCACTGACGTATGGCTCTTATGGCAGCTTATAGAAATCCAGGAGATGAGGAACATCTTAACAGTTGACTAACAAATCTCCCAGTTTGAAGTTAATCTCTTATTCATCCTGGTGGCTAATCATGGTGGTACTTCATGGCTTGCAGCAGAGAAGGAGGGACAGAATGACTTAGATGTGAGGACAGTACTGCAAGGAAACAGGTTTGTGAGACAAGTCAAATGACAGACCTGAAGATGGCTAAATGACCATTTTCTTCTCACTTGTACATTCATTTCCTGCTCAGACTTAAATGGATACCAGCAACAGATCTATCAAAGCTGGTCCTTGAGTCACTGACATAAATGGAGACTGTGTATTTAGAGGGTGAGGGCGCCTACAATGGCCTGATAGAAACTCTGCTGCCCTACAAAGGCAGTATGCAGTAATTACAGAAGTTATGAGAAAGGGAGAAAAGAGTGCAATGCACGGATTTTACAGGATGCATTTTTATGTTCAATACTGTATATCCCTATAGAAATGACCACTATCACACAACAAACACAACACCCCAAATCTGGAGAAACTGATGCTTTTTGTTTGTGTGACATGGCTGTGTAATGCTTTCAAAAGGTTAGACTTTTTTTTCCTTTTAGTGATTTTTATTTTCTTAAAGATTTTTTCTGGCACTAGCAGTCTTTGTTAACAGTGAAAGATTGACAGGAAACAGGGCAGAGAAAGAATGGGGGAGAACATCCAGCAACGGGTTGTGGGCCAGCAACATGGGCCGCCTGCTTAAACCACTGGACGACACATTAAGGCACTCAATTTTCTGGAGTGGACTCTGTCCATGTCCTTTATGGACGCAATTTCAAGGTGCAGCCAGTGGCTGGAGGGTTTACAATGTGGTCTACTAGGGATTGTATGTTGATTTTTGCAGATGATGTGATGCTGAGATCGCTCAGGATTTGGTCTCCAAAACACATCTCCCGGAATGTGACTGAAAAGCTTTCCAGTCATCTTCCAGGAGATGTGTTTCATCAGAAGAAGACTTCAGGGCAGACCCACGAGTCAGTGGAGACTGGAAAGGCCTATCATGCTGGTGGAGCTGGAGTTCTTATGCAGAACTCAGTTCTGCATGGATGGATGAATGAATGGATAGATGTATGGATGAATGGATGGAAGGATGGATGGATGGATGGATAGATGGATGGATAGATGGATGGATGGATGAATAGATGGATGTATGGATGTATGGATGAATGGATGGATGGATGGATGGATGAATAGATGGATGTATGGATGAATGGATGAATAGATGGATGGATGGATGGATGGATGGATGAATAGATGGATGTATGGATGAATGGATGAATGGATGGATGGATGAATAGATGGATGTATGGATGGATGGATGGATGGAAGGATGGATGAATAGATGGATGTATGGATGGATGGATGAACGGATGGATGGAAGGATGGATGAATAGATGGATGGATGAATGAATAGATGGATGTATGTATGGATGGATGGATGGATGGATGTATGGATGAATGGATGGAAGGATGGATGGATGGATGGATGGATGGATGGATGGAAGGATGGATGGATGGATGGATGAATGGATGGATAGATGTATGGATGAATGGATGGATAGATTTATGGATGAATGGATGGAAGGATGGATGAATAGATGGATGGATGGATAGATGGATGGAAGGATGGATGGATGAATGGATGGATGAATAGATGGATGGATGGATGGATGGATGGATAGATGGATGTATGGATGGATGGATGGATGGAAGGATGGATGGATGGATTGATGGATAGATGAATGGATGGAAGGATGGATGAATAGATGGAAGGATGGATGAATAGATGGATGGATGGATAGCTGAATGGATGGAAGGATGGATGGATGAATAGATGGATGGATGGATGGATGAATGAATAGCCATATGGTCCTCCAGGTCTTTCTAAATTCTGCATGATGAAGTAAACAACTTTCAATAATAAAATAAACAGTCACCCAGCAGTGCCTTAATGCTTAATCGCGTATGGAAAGTCATGTTAAAAATGGCCATTCTTGAATGGTTGATGAAACTGGGGATTTTAATCAGCCATAATAATAGTTATAGGTTTAACTAAGTAACATTTTTAACATAGAGGGTTTCCGTTATTAGACTCCTTCTTTCATATGCTACAGTTGATATATTTTCTCCTCAGGAGGTTTTTGATAAAGGTTGGCCTTCCACTCTGCAGCTAAATGAAATGTATTGGCATCTTCCTTATATTCATTTGACATATCTCTTAACCATCAGCATCTTGGATTCACATTCGTCTTACACATTTTCTGTAATGCTGAGAACTTTATTTTCAGCCTCTTCCTCTTTGAAATGTTTCATTAGTTTAACAGTCACATGGTATTTTCCGGAGGTTCATGTCGTATGCCATTGCCTGCGTTTGTGTTTGATGATGTGTATTTATGCTAATGTTTTCCCTGGAATGAAGAACAAGAACCAGAACATGGACAGATGGCTACAGGATGCATTCAGTGAGTGTTTCCGGCGTATTTCAGGTAGCTGCTGTATTTAGTGGCACATGCAAAAAAACACAGCTTTGTGTGTGACATGACATGGGGTCAGAAGAGGTTTTACACTCCTCTGTGGTTATTTTTATACAGGAGTACATGTGACCTTAGCAGGTTTTCATACAGATTTCCTGCTTGAGTGAGATGAGCTCTAATCTGAGCTGCTCCATATTTTGGATCGACAGTGGTGCCAAGTCTGAACCTTTACAATAAAGGATTATTCTGTCTTTCTCTCGAATTTATTTATTTATTTATTTTTGACTGAAGTCAATGATTGTCACGCACACTTCAATGGATTAAGAGTTTGCCTAAATTACAGAGGGGCCTCAATTAAGAAATAAAGCTCTCACAACTACAAGACTATTAGAATGTCATCAAATTGTGGCAGAGGAGGCAGTATTAAAGATTACTTACTGTATTACATAAGCTGCCCCCCACCCACACACACGCACACACACAAAGCCACACATTTAATTATACTATGAAACTGCAAGGAAACAAGGCCACAGCATGGACAAGTGGACACATGTACAGCGAAAAGTGAGGATTAATCAGCATGCACAGTGTTATTTGGTCCGGGTGTCAGTTTAGGAATAATAATCAGAGAAGCTGCCTGGATCTGCTTCCCTCCTTGTCAGATGACGTTACTGCAAAGCCGCTTACGTCAGAGCTGGAAAACCGACGCGCACACACTCAACTGTGTTTGCAAACGGATGTCATGTTTTGGAGGAGGACTTGAATAAAGTCAGCCTCTGCTGTTGTTGCGACGGCAACAGCATCACAGCGCGACATTAAGCCTAGAAGTTTGGATAACGTTGGGGGTATCCTGGTTTTTGTAAAGCTTATCTTTCTTTGTTTCCATTTAATCCTCTAGTTGTTCTCCTGTGTTTTCTTTTTTCTAATCCTTTTTTTCCTGTTAGTAGCAGGAACACATCTTTAGCCGTATATGTGATTTCCTGTATTTTATTGGCACAGTCAGGTTAAAAAAAGGTACCCGTCCTGCCATCCTGGTTTAATTCTGCATCCTATTTTATACATATTAGGAAGAAACAGACCAAACAATGTTGTTGAAAACATATGTCCTTGTTTTCTCAAAACGAGACGTTTCGAAATACTGTAATTACTCACACAGACAGATGAACTTGTGTTTTTGCATGACATAGCGTCTACAGACTTCAGTGTTTCAGTTCATTCACACAACCTCACCGTTGTTCCACATCACAATGGTTCTGTGGCAACTCCTGGACTGAAACTAAACTCTTTGTAGGTCACTGTGTTTCATTATTTTCTTCCGTCAAATTATTTGTGGGTTCTCACTGACAAATTAAAATACACCTAACAGATTTCTAAGAAATGTAATTCAGCTGCTTTCCTTTATGTCTGCACCACATTTCTGCCTGAGTCAGACTTCATTACCTCTAACTTACAGTAGATGTTGAAATTAGGTCTATTTTAGGCCGAGTCAGGATTCTCTCCTAACTTTAAGAAAGTAATTTTCTCTAATGCTTCGATCCAGTCATGTATTTCAGGCACCTAAACATTACCACTGAGAGTCAAGTGTAAGATGAAATGAAAGTGTAGACAGTAGTTTACTGGGTTGAGCCACCGATGATTATGTTCGTATAAATGAAAATAGAGGAGACTGTTGTTACCTTGGACACAAGATTTGTGACAGCTTCATAAACTGCTGTAAGAATAGCATGCAGTAACACTGATATATGCGTAGCAGGACAAGTTATTTTCAGAACATACATTTTTTAAAAATGATTTAACAAGTCTGAGTCAGTATTTCTATTGTTGTAGTTTTAAACCTTTTTTTTCTCCCTATAATGCTGCTAATATTTCAGTTTCACCTTCATTTTCTCAAGCCTTTGAAAGCCCTCAATAAATAAGAGGCTGAATGGATTATTACTCAGCTGTCATGTATTTCCTTTGCTTTTGAACATTTTTGGAGAGAAAGCGATTCATACCAATCATGCCTACCGTTTCAAGCTCCACTGCTCAAGGCCATTGGGGTGGACCACTTGTTGCTGTACAGCCCATCATTTGTTGCATCTCAATGCCCACTGCAGCCTCTTCGTGATTTGTAGACTTGTCTGAGTGGCAATGTGGTCCTGTGCAGTGATTTGTCCCATGAGGCTGGCCCTACCTCTGTCATTGTTACCGTCAGCAAGTCTGCTACAACTACACATGAATACAGGATACTGGCATTTGCTGAATTCAAGATGGCGTCTTTTCAATTAGAGAGTGAAATACCTTTTCAGCCTTTCGAGTGGCCTGGCGAACTACAGCCAAGGGGCCTCGGCAATATAATGATGCCTGGCACAATAGTACCACTGTTCCCCAACCCGTTCCCAGGAAACCACACAACATGTGCCATTGTGCACTGTGCTTTGCTGCCCAACCACGTTGACCAGCTTTAGCCAGAGACCGCAAGAGGCCTGGATGTACAGGGGAGTTCACAAAGAAGTGGCCAACTGGTTCAGAGAACTGCTAGGTTAAGAACAGGGTTTTTTCACCTCACACTGTATTTGATGTGTTAAAATATTTCCTTGCCACAAAAAGCTACCTCTATCAGAGTAAGGCTGTGAAGCGGAAGAGGCCTGAGGGGACAAGGGCTGCTGAAAGGATGCCAGGAATGGTAGTAGAGAAAACCCTGAGCATCGTGAATGTGCTGAACCCTCCTGAATAAGAGAGGAAACCAAGAAAAAAGTGACAAGCGGAGAAATGGAGGCACAAAGACAACCAGAACTGGTTCGTAGCTGGTCCTGGCTGGTTCTTCTCTTTTATCTCAGTGCTGAGGCTTCAGCTATTTGTGTGCTCTTTTTTATAGATCTCAACATGGTCACCATTATAGTTGCTGTTTATGCAGCAGAGCAAAGGAGATCATTCTGGGCCAGTCAGATAGGGGGTCTTTAGTCACCAGCATCTAGGAGATACATGTCACAGGGGCCCTTTTGGGCCCCACTAGCCAGCTGGTCAGCTAATGCATAACAACAGGATACTCAGGAAATGCAATCCTGGTGCAAAGCCCAGTGTGTCACATCAAACTAAAAGCTCTGTTTACTCTGAAGGAGGACATGTCACTTAATGTGTCAATTATTCATGTGATGTGCCAAAACATCCATTCAACGTCTATATTAACTCTATACTTTGAGTTGGAGCTACCATTTTTATTTATTTTTTCTCCATTTATTCTTTGCATGTGTTTACTTTTATATTTGTTTTTTGTATGTATATGTACAAGTAAGTATAGTAACAATATATATTTATCTATCTTGTTTAATGTAATATATCTTCCCTTTATTGCTTTTTCTATTCTGCTTTTGCTGTTTTTTTTAAGAGCCAAACTGTACTTACTCCACTCAGACACAAATCATGTTTATTTGCTAATTTCCATCACAGTTTTGCCGTCAGTTTTGTTATCAAACAAACCTTTAAAATAACTCCAGGCACTATTCGGACTCATCTGTACCAGACCTCTTCTTCATTCTCAGTTGTTTCTTGCATTCCTGATTCTATATCCAGCCAATAGATTCAATAAAGGTCAATTCAAATATACTTATTGATCCCTGAAGGGACATCCTGTAACCCGGACAAACTTTATTTTATGGGATTCATCATTACAATTAATAATCGCATTAGAAAAATAAAATGCTGAAGGCCATCCTTATAATTTTTACGGCTTTGAAGTGCTGTCTGCTCTTGTCAGTGGTCTTTTAGGGTCCTTACCTGGCCTTTTCCTCTATGTTTAAACAGCATTAGTCGAGAAATTCAGTTATTTTAAATAAATATGTTATGATCACCTGATTACTAGCTGTATCCATATTCTCATGTGTCTTATATTTACAAAAGTATGAATTTTATTCAATGTTAATCCTTTGTCTACTTCTGACCTCATTTCTTCATTCCTCTAAGGTAGAAATGTTTAAGTCTCAAGCAGGATTTACGTGTGATTGCTTTCCTATGAAGACCATGTGACTCCAAACTGTCACCTTATTGTAAGATAAGAGCTCAGTTCTCAGCTTCCAGAGACACTTTTCAACATTTTAACTTAAAACTTACTTTTCTTTACTCATAACGTGATTTAATCCTTCTGTTTACTTGGGAAGGTACTAATGTAATGTCAGACCTCTCTATTCAAAAATCCCAAACGTTAAAATGTTAAATATTCAAACAGTGCACATTATGCTCCTGTTTTTCTTTGACACTAATTGCTATAATTTCTTCTTTATGTTACAGATCTGAAGAAGAACATAAAAACATCACTCTTGAAGTACTTTTGCACCTTACCAGAGATTCAAGCATCTCCACATTTCAGCAGAGAGATTAATAGTTACCTGAGCAGATATGAGTGAGGATAAACCAGCTGAGGCTGTGGAAACGTCCCCAGCGGAGGTGAATGCTATCCCGAATGGGAAAGGCCACGAGCCTGAGGTGGAGATCACAGCTATGGCCAAGACACCGCCTGCAGAGGACTGTGAAAAGTGAGTATTCTAGGATATGACAGTGCACGCTGACGTGGGTTATCTCAGCAGTGTTTCTTTTTTTCATCTTTCTCTGTCTGCACAGAAAATATATTATTAGTGTTTCTTTTCAGTTCTTTGCAGAATCTGCTTTAACTTTGAAGGGGAGATTAAATAAAGGAATTAACTTTTTTTTTTGTTTATTAGCTAAGAAAGCATTTGCTTGTGGAATTAAACTCAAAATGTTTGACCTATCAAACCGTTTAAAAGCTATCGATGTAAGTGTTTGACTTTAAAGAAAACAATTTCAAACAATCATTTTTCTCATTATTATGGTATTTAGAAAATAAAATTAGTTTGATAATCTTGACTGATCTAAAACAGGAATGTTTAGTCTGATCAAAGACAGGGAATATGACCTTATTGACATACATGTTTAGCTTCCTTGCACATGTTTCTGCACCAGCCATGATCTTATTTCCATAGTATCAAAAGAACTATAACAGAGATAAGACACAATATACTTTATGTTTATTGTTTTTTCTGTATTTATATCTTAAGGGATTGATTTATTCAGCCAGTTATTTATATAGCACCAAATCTCACCTTACGTTACTTTAACATAGTAAAGTCATCACAAAGAGAAATCCAGCAATTACCTGCAATGAGGATGAAAAAACTGAATATGACAGAACCAGACTCAAAGGACATTTATCTGCTTTGACATTAACTTTGTTAATATGTGATTAAAACCCCCGCGTTACACTAAATCTGGATGCTTAATTAATGTTTTATGTCAAAAGGACTGATCATTAAGCTGTTTACGACAGATCTTTGGCACTTGTTGAACAAATCCACAAATCCAGAGCAGCTAGTTTCAATCTCTGAATAATCAAGAAGCTACTTAGGTACTTCAGTTTCTTAGCTACTTTCAACTGCATGAGTAATCTTAAACACAAACTGTAGTTAAAACTGATCTGATCAGTTTACACTTGTTGCCCAACCTTAGTTTATTCAGCTTTAGAAATGTGTGATGCATGCATCAATAAAGGTTGCATCTCTGGCCATTAATTGCCTGGTCAAGTGTCCTTTGGCAAAAATATTTACAGCTTAATTGCTCAATTGATGTAGTAGGATTTGTACTGGATAATGGAATGAGTTCATTGCCTAATTATCATGTCAGGTTGTCCAGCAAATTTGTCTGTATGCTCTGTCTGTGTAATAGATGGCTTAATTACAGCTTATACCTCCAGGATACAGATGATGATTTATACATGTCCCCTGTTGCTCTTGTTATCTTATGACTGTGGGCGTTTTTCCACTTTGTGCTCTCGTTGGGTGATGGATGACCTCGCTCTGCACTGCTTGTAGGGAAACTGTAGCCAATAGTGCCCAGAATGCTAGGTATGTATGAAACAGTTATGAGGAAAGAATGTGATCAGCATTCATTTGTGCCATCAGCAGTTGTGTCTTGTGTGGAAATAAACGTGCATAAAACAAGAGGTTGCACTGTTAAAATGAGAAGAGTTGGTCTTGAGTGAATTGTGGTTATGCTTCATTCTTAACCATATTGTTTCTAATAAATTAGTCTTCACAGAACTGAAAATACAGAAGCCAACCTCCCAGAGAGCCAGGAATTCTTATCAGGTGTGGACGACAAGAAGACAACACGCTTTACAGATGTAAGTTCACACGCAACTTAGTTATATCGTAATTAAACGCCACGCCTGGAGTGCAAGTGCAGGATTTAACCTGTTTGCAAATCTCTTCTGTCTTGCACTGCTTGCAGTTTGAAGGAAAAACCTCATTTGGAATGTCTGTCTTCAACCTGGGAAATGCAATTATGGGAAGTGGAATTCTAGGACTTGCATATGCAATGGCCAACACAGGAGTCATCCTGTTTCTGTAAGTCACTCATTAAGATCTGACACTTTACATCTGTTCAGCTGTGGTAGCAGAATAAAAGCATTTGCTGAATCACAGCTCTCAGAATAGTGACTGACTTTCAATCCTCCGAGGGTTTTCCTTGGAAGGATAAATAGTACCTGACGGTATTGCAAACGTCAGACGTTCTTTATGACACAGAAACTGAGGACACTGGGTGCATTTGATGCATTTAAAGAACAAACTAAGCAAAACTAAAATTAAACTAAACAAGGTAGGAGTGTGCATGTACATACCTTATTTGTGGGAGGACCTGAAAAGGTTTTTTTTTGTTTTATGTTAAACGGTAACCATTGCCATAAAATGTCATGGATGCCATTTGGCTTGTTTCTTTCCCCCTTGAAGTTACAAATAGAGGATTTTCCCTTCTGGTAGAAAAAGCTACTTATTTTCATCTGAGTTATGTGACTGTGGTTAAAACCCTCTCATTGAGTCTGTGAGACTGGGCTAGACAGGAGCTGAATAAGCCTGCAGTCAATCAGGCCACGTTATTATATTCAGACAGTCGTGTAAATTACTTTGCACTATTTCCATCTTGTTTTTGCACATGTGTCTAACCATCCATCCATCCATCCATTATCTATACCCGCTATTTCCTGTTCAGGGTCACGGGGGTCTGCTGGAGCCTATCC
>JBAMYA010000020.1:1244901-1268811 GCA_037176975.1 Arrhamphus sclerolepis
GCTGGAGCCTATCCCAGCTCACTTCGGGCGAAAGGCAGGGGTACACCCTGGACAGGTCGCCAGTCCATCGCAGGGCTGTGTCTAACCAGTCTTTGATTAAAACGTAGAGTAGCAGAGGAAAAATACAGGCAAGATCGGCAAACTATTTGAGAAAGAAATGCTGGCAGTTTTTCTATGTTGCATATTAGACTCCAGGCTGACGATTGTCCCCTTTCCACCCGACAGTAAGTCATTCTTATCCTCAGGCCATGTTCCTGGCAGAGACAGAAGACCAATGATGAGTCAAACATGTTTTCTCAAACAAAAGGAAGGATAAAATTAATGTTGCACAGTGTTTTAACATATAGGTTGTTCCCATTCTGTCTCCTGAACAGATCAGCTGGAGCAGACATCTCCTCTAGCTTGAACTTTGAGGGATGATTTAACCTTTACTCTTCTGCTGCACTGTGCAGACTGATGTCAGGAAAGATGCATCAGTTCTCTCCACAGACATTTAGATTTTGATAATTCTGATAATCAACATAATACAAATCAAATTGACTGTACCTGGCTTATGATTACAAATTAAATTAAACTGTATGTTTTTAGCTTATGTCATACGAAGTATGTATCCTTTCCATTGCTTCATCCTTTTCATAACTTGCCAAGCTTTTTTCAGTTAAGTCAGTTGAGCTTCCTGAACTGCACAAGCTCTTTCACACCTGACATACTTAGGTATTTCTTGATAAATCTTTTTATTTATTTATTTATTGTCTGGTAGAGATTTAACTTGCATTTGTGGTTGATCTAATGAACTGTATTCATTAACTCTGGTTACAAGAAGTTGTTTTGAGCTTATGGATTTTAACATAGAAAATGAATACAGCTCCTGAGTCACACTCTTTGTATTTGTGTTGCGGTTCATAATTTTATATTATGGCAGACTCTACAACATGGACAGGAGAAATTATCCAATTTTTGTCCACTAAATAAACCACATTCCTCTAGGGAAGTTGTGTTATGCTCCAAGGATCATAACATCCCAAATTCTGTGTGATTTTACAGTGGGAACATAAATTTCTATGGATTTGTCCTCTATTTGTTTGTTGATTTTGTTCTTGAGTTTGTGGCATAAAAAATGTAATTAACAATAGTTTATTTTCCCAAAAATAGTAAAAATGTAATACATTATTTTCCAATTCATTGTACTCTTTCTTTATATTTTACACAGTAAATTGATTTGTGTGATGATAATTTGATGCAAGCAGTACATGTCTGGGAATGCCCTTTGTCTCTGTTTCCCTTGTGGCTGGATGTTTCATTCTTTGCCACTTCGATTTTTGTTGGTGGGTGCAGATCATTGGGTCATTGGCGCTGCTCTGGGCAGGAATGCATTGGGGTGGAAATCTGTGAGCTGAGCTACAGTGACCCAAGTGTGTCAATTTGTCTGACTGTCAGCAGATCTGTCCTCCCACTGCCACTTGACTGACTAAATCCTCACCCGCAAGTCAGCTCAGCATTCTTTCACACAGTTTGTAGAAAGAAAAAAAAAGAGTTAAACTTGCCAAGAGTTGAAGGCAAGGTGAAAAGTAGGGCTGCCTGCCCTTTCAAAAAGGAGACAGAAAGAGACAGAGTGTATGTGTAAAAGAGAGGGAGAGTCAATGTTTCCAGTGGTAACAGCAGGAAAAATGAAGAGTAAATTGCTGGAATGAGGAGGACTGGGTCGTGAACTTTGACTGGGTCGAGGTTCCATTCATGAAACAGCCTCAGGCAAAGAGTTTGACATGGGTGGAGGAAATTATTTAGAGAATTTTATAAATTCTTAAAATTAAATAATTCAGTTGAGGAGTACAGGAATCACATCCATCACATACACAAGTGATCCATAGTGTATTTTGTCCTCATGATGACAAGAAATTGTGATTTCTGTTGAGAAGAGGGACTGTTTTTATGGCAGCATAAACCCCCACACACCTACTATTCTTGTTCTTATGTAAATAGGCTGTATCTTTATTTATTTATTTTTTAATATATTGTATTTTTTTTTTAAATATTTTTTTATTGCTAAATTAATAATTTTCTATCAATCTTATCAAGGTTCTGCACTCGAACTAGTTTAGATGGTTGGAAAGAAATTACATAAAGATTTATAAGTATGTGAACGCCAAAAGGATGTAATGTGTGTGCAACTATAACCTGATTCTTAGACTGAAAAGATATAAACTAATGGTTGTAGCAAAATGCAAAAAGAAGGACTGCCTGTAGAAAAGGTGAAGTGGAGAGATGAGTCTAAAAACCTCTTGAGGAAACAACTGAAAATGGACAGAACCACTTGTTACTGAAGTGGATTATTCTCCAGTTGAGGAACAAAGATGATTACTTCTCACAGTGTACTCGTTCGGTCAGTCTCAGCACTACATTGGAAGTGTTTTTCCATCTGGCATGTTTATGTGTTAGTGACTGTGAGGAAGGGCAAAGGGGCTGGCAACCTCTGTGGCTCAGCTGGACCAACAGTCCGGTGTGAAGTCGAGCCACAGGGTTTTCCAATGCGGTCAATACAACCAAAGGATGTATGCCTGTCTCGCAGCTGTATAAATATCTACATTAAAGGCTACAGTATGAAAGTGTAAAATGTACCACACACTGAATGATAGTTTGGGATGTGGGTCATGAGAGGTGTGGCAATAATGCATGTCTAATCTGTATCTGTTTCAGCTCACTCCTAACAGTCGTAGCGGTCCTTTCATCATACTCCATCCATTTACTGCTGAAATCATCTGGTATCGTAGGTACGTAAGCAGCTACACAAGCTCCCTCTGATAAAAAAAAATAAAAAACTGATAATCCTTTAATATGATCAGAGTAAGTGAACACTCACTACTGTACTTTCTAAGCCTGAGACACATCGCCAACATGATAAGATTTAACACAGCCTCTTTCTAGCCCAAGACTCTGTTGGTATGGATTTAACACACTGATATTATGTCATGTCGTGTGCTTGTGGCTCAGGTATTCGTGCGTATGAGCAGCTTGGTTACAGGGCTTTTGGGACCCCGGGGAAGATGGCGGCAGGTATTGCCATCACGCTACAGAACATTGGAGGTGAAGTCACACACGGCCATCATATGCATGCTTTTTTAACAAAAACATTTATTTGACCTTTCAGAGATAATGCTCTTAGTTATCTGTCATTTGATTAGGATTAATAAATGGTTTCTCTGTGTATGTACTTCTGCTTCACAGCCATGTCCAGTTACCTTTACATAGTCAAGTACGAGTTTCCTCTGGTCATCCAGGCGTTCCTGAAGGTAGACAAGCCTGCAGGGTGAGTGGCAAATGCATTGCATCCTTGTTTTTTTTTTTACAGTTCAGTCAGTCAACATGCACTACAATAAATACATATGTTTCATTATCATTAGTTACAGTTAGAGTTTGCCACTGAGGTTCTCATTTCATCATTCTCACAGATATAGCGGCATTGAAATTATTTAGACTAATGGGCAACATCTTCCCCCCCGTCTTGATCCTTAGACCTGAAATCTACAGATGGATGCAGTGGTAGTAGTGATCATTTGCTTTTTGAGCCGCCAATAGCTTGACTATTGTGTACTGGTTGGCATGGCAGAGAGAGTTTTGCCTCTTAAAATAGACCAGTGAAGAAGTGGGTGTAATTGGAATGAACCCTGTAGACGGATATGTGTCTGTGTCAGGCACAAATTGATGCTTGAGTTTTCTGTGTGGACTAGCTTACAGGTGTAGGTTGGAAGTCTACATTCATTACACATGAATTATACTTGGGAAAATCGGGTTCTTAGTTATCTGAGTAGCTTCGTCACATAATTGTCATCGTCTCCTTTTGAGAGGCTGGCATTTGAAAAACAATGATCTACTCGAAACTGAACTAAACTGTTCCTGAAAGTAGACTCCTTGGTCAGACAGCTTTAATTTTAGTCCTCTATCTCCTTCATAAAAATAAACAGATAAAGGAAAACAGCACAGATGCAAATCTTGTTACCCCACCTAATGATGAAAGAGACAGTCTTATAAAGCTGTAAAAAAAATAAGTACATCATTCCATCATATGGGCTGTCATCCCCCAGGGACCTCATGCAGTCACCATCCATGTGTATGCAAAAATTCAAGAGCCTTTTTTTTAATCCATGTCAGATGTTGGACCTGGTGCTGCTCTGGATGTTGTGAGGAGCTGGTCTGAAAACAACCACGCATAGTGACCCCAGAAGAAGACAGCGGCACCGCCACCGAGAACACACGTATCAAAACACAGCTAGACTCCACAGCTGAAAATTGAAACTGTGGGATATCACTGTGTGCTAGTGAAAGTGGCCTCTGAGACAAACAACCCTCACTCTCTTTGATTATGTTAAAAATGTGATTTTTACCCCAGTTAGGGACTATCTTCACTTACTTTACGCCCAGAATGGTTGAGGATGTGTATGATAACATTTTCATGCTCAGTTACACAACCTTGTGCTAAACAGTAAATAGCTTGTTCTCTATATTCTAACGTTTAGAAAGTGTATGGGCAGCGCTGGTTTCAAGGAGGACAATCAGGACAGCTACTGCTAATGTATTTTGCTTATAAATGTTTGGATAACAGCTCACTCACATTATGTTCCAGTGTTCAGCCTTTTTCAGCTGTGTAGCAGAGACAGCGCTGTCGGCCATGGTCAACAGTCAGTGTTTATTTGAAATGACAAAGTAGGTTGTCCCAGTGACATCTCATACTGAAAATCTGTGTGTGTGAGAGTGTGTGTGTGTGTATTTATATGGCAAAACTACACAAGGGCTGGACATAATAATAGGGACACCTCACAATCCAAATGATCCTGAAACAAATGCAGTCACCAACTGTACATCATGTGACATGTAATGTGGAATATAACAGCATCCTTTATGAGTTTTTAGATATTAATAATACTAACCAGATAAAAATGAGCTCAATAGTGTATCAAATGAACAGCGTTGTAGACCATGTCATTATGTTGTCCCAGGAGAAAGCATCCTCTCTAAAAAGAACATGGCAGCTCAGTTGTATCTGAAAATACCTCAAGTCTTCTTCGGTGTAATTTAAACAGACGAGACATGGTGGTGGAGGAGTGACTGTTTGGTCTTCTTTCACAGCCGAGGACCTGGACGCCTTTCAGTCATTCAATCAACCATGAACACCTTCTTTTTATCATAAGTTACTGCAACTTACCAAAACTGCGTCATGCAGCAGGACAGTGACACCAGACTCAGAGGGAAATGTACAATAGTATAGACGAGAAAGAGAAAAAAAAGTCAAGGTGTTGCAATGACCCAGTAAAAGTTCAGACCTCAGCTTGACAGAATTACGGTGGCAGGACTGAATGCTGGCAAATCACAATAAACTAAAGCAGTGCTGTAAAGAGGAGTGAGACACAATTCCTCTATAATGTGAAAAACTGATGGCATCATACAGAAAATGATTAGTTTAACTTTTTTGTTTTGCTCTGATCTGTAAAACCTTAGAAGAACTTTTTTCCATGACTGTAATTGTACCATAATAATGGAGAAACATTACTTGTGTCTGTCGTGCTTTTGTTCTTTCTCACTCATAGATTTTGTTGTGTTAAGTCACACACTAATATTTTGTTGGGTCGCCTTTAGCTTCATTGCTGCACGCATTCGCCGTGGCATCATTTCGATAAGCTTCTGCAATGACACAACATTTATTTCCATCCAGACTTGGATTCATTTTTCTCCAAGACCTTGTACTGATGATGGGAGAGTGTGACCTCTGTACAAAGTCTGGAGCACATCCCAAAGATTCTCAGGTCTGAGTTCAGGTCTGGACTCTGTGGTGGCCAATCCATGTGTGAAAATGATGTCTCACGCTCCCTCAACCACTTCAGTTCACCATTTCTGAACAACATGGTTGTTCAAAAACTAAGAAGCTACTCACTGCATCAGTTAGAGTTTTTTTTTGGATGGGCAGTATATGTACAGTGTTTCTCTTTATTTTCCAACCTCTGTTTGTGTAACAGATGTGCATTGTTTACTATGAATCTGGTCCTAGTTAGATCATTAAGTAACAAATCCAGCCTCTCTGCGTCTGTGCTCAGTCAGTCAGCTTATTATTGACTGATTGGTGTAACAGGGTAGACTGGGCCATACTGGATGTGTATTATGTGTGTTTGTTAGCAAATATCGGTCTGCGTGCATAGAGTGTGAGTTTGTGTCCATGAGCCCGCTGGTCAAAGCGTAAGATGACAACAGAATAGAGGAGATTCTTCTTCTTAGAGATATTTGTTGGTATGTTGCATCCCTCAATGTCTGACACCTGACAGAGGACAAATTAATCACCCTGTTGTGTTGTTCTAAAAATAACTTTCCTAGAGGGAACCGTGCATGTGATAGTAACATGTGGTTGGTTGTGAAAGCGGAGACTATGTGTCATGTTTTGCTGAATTTTTCATTCTAATCTCTCCCCACTAAGTGGAAAAATTGTAGGTGTTTTTGTCCTTTTTAGATTTGGCAATCAAATGTCACACACTGGTGTTTCACAGCATTTAGTCATATACGGGATTTACATTTTCTGTGTCCCATTTCTGCAGCAAACTGCTGCACCTACTCAATTTTAGCTTTCTTCATGCATCCACAGCGATGGACGTCTTCCTGCAAGCCATCAACCTATTTATTCCAAAGGAAAAAGAGAATGTGAGCGCAGACTCTTGTGGCCCATTAGAAGGAGATATTGCACTCATTTTACAAAGATCACATCTTGTGAATATCTCCCAATAAATTGGCTTTTTTTTTTTTCTTTTTGTCAGACTGACAAATTTGGAGAAAAAGAACTTTGAAGACTAGTCTGTGTCTCAGGATCACATTTATATAATTGGCAATATATTCACTAAATCCCCCTGAAGACAAGAATTCTGTTCAGTTAAATATAATTTTCATCCGTGTGTGAAAATGTTTCTGAAAAATAACTAATTAAAACCAAAGACACAACACGCTGTAATGCTTCTAATGGCCTCACGGGCGTACAGCGAGATGAATATGATTTCATTTGGACATTACTGGAGATATTTCCAAAATCTACTCTGAGATAAAGGACATCAGACAGATGGGAAAGCAGTTTTGGGCTTGTAAGTGTTGTTGTTTTTCTGAGTCATTCATGCAAATCACCAGCCCACCTGCCGCTCTCGCTGGTGTAGGTGTTGGATAGGTGAAACATGAGGTCGCCACCTCTGCATGTTTGTGTAGATGACTTCTCTCATTCATGTCTTCAAACATCTGTCTTCTCCTAAATGTGTCCTCAAAAGAGTGTTATTCTTATTCCTGAGGTGCAGGTAGACCACCGAGTCTTGACCAAAGGTTTCGTTTCTCCTATACAGGCCTTTGCACTCATCGCTTTCTGCGTCCAAAAAAGACGTTTTTGAGACTCCGCATGCTGAGTGACAACATTTTTCCATCTCTGTATTTTTTCTATATTTCTTAGTTGAGAGTACTGCATGTATCTTAATGCAGAGACTCATGGTACTGTTAAATTTAAATGCAAATAGTTCATTTCTGATGTAATTATGCTCCGGTTTTGTTTTCCTTGAACTTTGCCTGTGACCAAAGACCAACTGTGACTCAGAATCACCGTGATGGGAATACTGGAATTTTGTCAGCGTTAAGAGCTCGCTGGTGAATCAGTTTCTTAGAAGTGGTGTGGAACATTACAATAGATCACGTTGGGTTGGGGACCTTTATTAGGACAAGTGACACCCATGAACTCCTCCCCATTACCACTAATTGTTAAATATATTAGAAATATATAACAAAATATAACAAAAACAAAATTTTTGTTTGTGTCAAATGTATTTCATTCAGTTTTTCTACTAAATCAGTTTCCTTTCAAGTAGAAACTATGACCAAAAGCAGCACCACATGAATTTCAACTGCTATCTTTACTGAAATGAACTTTATTGGCATGGTGATTGGCAGGCATGGCCAGGCAGTGACATCATCGACCCAGTGTGGATTGTGCATGTAAAATAGTGGTGGATGCTGCAGTTCAGAGTAGACTAGTGTCAACTAGAACATTGCTTTGATAATATAGCTTAGTGGGTCTGATTAGAGGCACTGACTTATGCCTTCTATTAGCGGGGTTCCTTTTAAGAAGGCAGCAGCTCAAGTTGAATGTTTCATACAGAAGGTGGGAGAATGTGGAGGCAGAATTCTTACATTAATGTGAATTGTTACCTGCTGCCCTTAGCTGTGGAATCTTACAATGATCTTTGAGACCTATGATTTGCCAAGACAGCACACTGACAGCTTGTCCTGGATAACCTCTCCGTGTTAAATCCACTTTGATGTTCAGCAGTAGATAGAGACTGAGGAGCAGCACCTCAAGTTTCTATTCAAAGAGTTTCAAATTTGTGCTGTAGAGCATAATCTTTGTTCAAGGCTTTTGCACTTCTTCAGCTAAATATGATAAAATGTTGACAGCTGCACATAGAAACTGGCACATAGCAGTGAGGCAACAGACCGTGTTTCATTAACTTTTATTACTGAGGGCTGTGGACATACATGTTGTTATTTTTTAACATATTTGTGACACATTACATGATGCTATTTCCACATAGCCAAATTATGTTTAAACACATTTTAAAAAGAATTTCATTCAGTCATTGATCTGTAATTGCACAACAATGGTAAACAGCAGCTATTGAGGGTTATTTGAATTAATCATAACCCTGTTCAGAAATAAATGAATTACTCAGTCAGCACCAATGAAACTACACTGTTTTCATGCCATGTCAGTTCGTTTAGTTTTTGGTATTAGTGCTCCTAAACACACTCCCATTACCACTCCCAAGGTCATAACTTCGCCATTAAGCTACAGATCTTAGGATCATGTGTTCCTGGAAGCAAATAGGCTTACTTTTTCTGCCTTGCATATTTAATCGTCTGCCAGTTGCATTTGATTTTAATTCATCTCTGGTCAGGTATTAATCTGATTACTTGGCATAGCTGTAGACATAAAACAGTAATCCACCCTGCACTCTAATTCTCATCTGTCACATGATTTAATGTCTAGCTTTTTACACACTTTTCCCCTGCAGGTACCGAATCAATTCTTCACTGTCAAATGTCAATTAGATACCTGCTGGACTGAGTGTTTATGGCAAGTAACTTAAAATCAATACACTGTTTTGTTTTGTTTTTTTTCTCCTGTCTGCCTCTCTACAGCGAATGGTATATGAATGGAAACTACCTGGTTATTATTGTTTCTGTGGCAGTGATTTTACCTCTGGCTCTTATGAAACAACTAGGTGAGTGTGTAACGTTAAAGTCTTCTGACATCCAGACATTCATTTTTTCTGTACTCCTCATCTTATATATTTTATCTCATTTATATCATATTGTCTTATTTTCATTTTTAAAACTGTATTTAACCGTTAATATTTCACCTTTTTTTCTTTTTTGTTTCTTTTTTAATATTGCTCTTATACATTTTATTTTACTTTACAAATTTGAGCTGACACCGAGCACAAAAACACTTTTATTACCGGTAATGATGTTCATTGTTACATGGTTCATGACAATTAAGAATCTTGAATCTTGAACAAAGTACATGTCACATAAAGCACTATATTGTTAACTTTAATTTTGTGTTACATTTTAACCTAACTTAATTTATCTTGGATGAATTAAATAAACTTACAGTGAGTAACACTGAGGATGAGCCACAGGAAGAAATGTTTCCATTAGTGTAGAATCAAGTGGAAATAAGAAGCCTTCCGCTGCTGTTGAGCTAAAATGAGCCAGCTGTAGATGGTGCAGGTCCTTCCAGGCAGGTTGTACTACCATGTACTTGTAACATTTCAGAAGCTCCAAACTAAATACTGCCATTAATGAGAACATTCCATTCAAAAAGGGAACCAGGAAGATGGGAAAACAGTACAAGGAGGGCAGCCAGGCAACAGGTGGGACAGGTGAAGGTAGGCTGTCGGAGTGGTGGAACATCTGCCCGCCCTGTGACTCGCAGTTATCCTTTAGGACGAGTGAAGGGGTCAGAGGAGCATCTTGCCAGGGCCACTCAGGGACTAATGAGGTGTAGGCAGGCTCTGCTGAGGACTGTGGCAAAGTTTCTGTGGCGCCAGCGACATAAGTTCCAGCACTGCATCAACAGCCTTGAGAACGGGAAGAGCTGCACCAATGAGCAGGAAGGTCAAGATACCCATGGTGGGTCAGATGTTGAGGGATAAAACTTGCAGCTGCTGGTTCAAACTCAGTGCGAAGGTGTCGACTTTTGCACTGACACAACAAGGACGCCTGCCATAGACTCCTCGACTGAGCTCTACAACACGCTCACCACATAGCTGAATGAAGCGGAATCTGGCACTGCAGAGTCTGGAAAATGTGGAATGATGTCATTTCCTGGGAGTGAAGCCTATTCCTGGTGGGTCTTCTAGAGAGCAGCTCCGCTGCTGGCGCCAGCCAGAGGTTGGCAAGCAGACAGACTGGTGGCTGATTGACTGCGAGCAGAGCAGAGACTAGATGATACAAGATGAACTGGCAACGAATGGGGGCTCCTATATTCTGGCAGGATTATTCAGCGGAGAAAACACAGTTACAAGGCAATTATGCAACTTTAGGTGTAAACTAAAGGCATGAGACGAAATTCACTGAATGACACAAGGAAAATTTATTCATGACATTAAAAAACAAAGTGAACACTAAATAAACTTTGAATGGGACATCTATAAAAGACATTGTTATTTTTTACATCCAAGGGCTGGATGCAGACAGGGTCTGATGAGGTTAGAGGGTTTTATATAATGACTTGCTCATGGGCACTTGATTGAAGGGGATGTTTGTTACTGTCAGGCCTTCAGCTTTTGTTCTTTTGCTTAAGTCACAATGCATCTAATTCATATGCAAGAGTTATTGGTCTTTTTCTTGCTCTAAATTTGAATTTGTCTCTTTTTTAGGTTTTTGCAAGGATTTCTAACTAACTCAATAAAGTTTTTTTTTCATAATTTGAAAGCTATTAATATTGTATTTTTTTTATCAGACAGGATTTTCAGAGCAAAGTGAGCTCTTCCTTTTTGCTGCCTTCCTTTGTTATTCTGAATGGTGTTTCTCCTCCTGAGATAGTCCTTGGTACATGACTTCAGTTTCAACCATAAATTATTTATAATATCACAATTATCAACACTGCAAGACTGATAAGAGTTCACTTAACAAGGAAGGTAACTCTTTGCTACTCGTGAGACAGAGTTTCATCAGATGGGTGGGGTTAAAGACAAAAGAAAAGTAACGGAAAGAAGATAAAACCATTGATATTTGGTTTGTAATGAGAAAAGGAGGATCGCTGGCTGACCTTTTGCTTGAAGTCTGTCTCCTGCTGTGACACAAAGACCAACAGAACCCCTCAGTGCATTCAGTAATGAGCACATTAAGTCAGTTTAGTGCATCACAAAGTACAGAGTACATCTTCAGAAGAAAATGTAGTTTTAACTGAATTGAATTGAATTGATTATAATGGGGTGTTTGTGTTTCAGGATACCTGGGATATACCAGCGGCTTCTCACTGAGCTGCATGGTTTTCTTCCTTATTTCTGTAAGTCTTCTAACCATCATATGAAAGGAGGGCAGTATTTATGATACATGTATTACAAATACAAAATGCATTCTATAATTTGAATGCTTTTTGTGGCTTCATGTGTATATATATATATATATATATATATATGTGTGTGTGTTTATGTGTGCGTTTGTGTGTAAACTTCACTGCACTACATATTTAAATACAGTGCAGTCTTCCCAGCATGTCTTTAATATCCCCACTCATTGCCATGGACTACTGTTTGCATGCTGCAGTTCCAGGCTGTGTTGGCTCTCAGTTGTTTGTTTTTTGTTTTTTTTCTGACCTAGATTTGGCTGTGTAATCTACTCATTGCTCTGCCTCTCTTTTTTTTTTTTTTTTCTCCTGGTTCTCCCAGTGACATATTTTCTGCCCGTCTGCATATTAACTGTGTGCCTCAGCTTTTGTTTTGGTTTAACACCACTTGTTTCTGCTTTGGGCAGGTGATCTACAAGAAGTTCAATGTCCCTTGTCCATTTGTGGACTTTGCATTAAACAGTACTGCCAATGTGATGAATGTCAGCATCGCTGACCCTGGCGGGGAAGAGGATCCTGCCTGCATACCCAAGATGGCCAACCTCAACTCACAAGTAGGTTTAACGCATGTCACTTGTGCTGCAAGTCCACCTGCACTGCTATGGCCACTGATAACCACCAACTTAAGTCATAGTCATCAGCATGTTGCCAGTGCCTTTTCACAATGCAAGCATGGGAATCTTGGTTTGAAGCACTGTTACACTGAAAAACAGCTCAGGACCTTTATCAAGCGGTTAATGATGGACTGATTAATGCAAGGCTCTGAGATGGATAGTGACCTCTGAGCTCTCTGAACACGTGAAATTTGCTTTGACATTTGCTTTACACATTGAGACTATCACGCTTGGCCACTGTGGACCAAAGAGAAAGGTAATGAGTGAAATGGGAAAGGCCTGACATTTCTCTATGTCCTCTTCTTCTTTAAACACTGCAAATAACCTCTCAACGGGGGGATTTAAAAAGAGCCTTAAACAAAGCTGGATACACCTTGACATTACTTGCTTTTCAGAAACATTTTTTTCCTGTTCACTTGGAAATACTCAATTGTAAATTAATTTTATGCAACTGAATCAAGTTTATATCAGCATCTCTGCAAGACGTATACTCAGGCTAGTAGGACTAAGCTCTGCTGCTTAGCAGCTTCCAAGCAAGGCATTCTTAAATAGGCTAAAGCTGGTCTTCTGCCAATCCCAAGTTAATCACACGGAAACAATTAGCTCTCTGTGATGTGTCTGAGGGAGTAATGGGCACTATAGCGCGAGGTTGGTGGTAAGACGTCTGGGATGGAGTTGCTGTAACTATGGTGACCTGTTGGGGTTCATTTTCAGACGGCCTACACCATACCCATCCTGGCGTTCGCCTTTGTGTGCCACCCTGAAGTCCTTCCCATCTACACAGAGCTGCGCAAGTATGTTATGATTGAAAAATCCTGCTTTTTTTTTTTTTTTTTTTTTTTTGACAACAAATGAGTTGCATAACAGAGAAGAGAAGTTGCTTTGTGCTCCACTGATTGCAACCTGGTCTCATGCACTGCTTTCACTTTGTTCTGAGATGTGTTGGCACTGCTTGTGTGGTGTAGCATGTTATTATCTTAAATGTATGACTCAACATTGAACCAACTTTTGCTTGTTTTCCTCAGATTAATTTTGGGTTTTTCATTGAATCTTTGCATAATCCTGGAATAAAAACAGCCTCGCAGCTGTAGAGGCATAATTTTGCAGCGGATGCCCAGATGTTGTGTTTGTTTGTGACATCATATGACAGTATTTTCTGATTTCAGTGCGACTAAGAAAAAGATGCAGCACGTGGCCAACATCTCCATTGCAGTTATGTACATCATGTACTTCCTGGCTGCTCTTTTTGGATACCTAACTTTCTATGGTGAGATATAGGTTGGAAGTCTGCTTCCTGAAAAGCATCATAGTACATCTGCGCCCTCTGGTGGCCAAATTGTAAATCCAAATAGGTACAATTCAAAAAGTTGTAGTTGCACATTAAAGAGAAGTAACCAAGGCATTGATGAATACTGTTGTAGTATTTTTGCTCTTTCCCATAGGATTTTTATCTTTACTCCTACTGTTTCCTGTTTTCATCTGTGCTAGGTGAGGTGGAAGCAGAGCTGCTCCACACCTACAGCCGCATTGACCCGTATGACACTTTGATTTTGTGCGTACGTGTGGCTGTGCTCACTGCGGTCACACTCACCGTACCAATCGTGCTCTTTCCTGTAAGTACACTTTCAGCTTGCTTATGCATTGTCTTAATTATAGTGACTTTATAAAATGCAGTGCAACAATGATATATTTTTTAAAATTTCTTTTAAAATTCTGTTTAGGTACGGCGAGCAATACAGCAGATGATGTTCCCCAACAAAACTTTTTATTGGCCTCGTCACATCGCCATTGCTTTCGTTCTGCTCACTTTCATCAACCTGCTGGTTATTTTTGCCCCAAACATCTTGGGCATCTTTGGAGTAATTGGTAGGTTGAATCAACTCCCTAACAAAAGGTGGAATAAAGACTTGAAGCAGCAATATTTAAGTGGAAATGAAATCCTGAGCAGAGTTTATTTAGCTATTTACTTATCATCTACAATGTCTTTACGTACTATAGAGAATGAGCAACCAAAAAATGAATAAGCTGGGATTAAAAACGAGTATATCAGAGGCACAGACAGCACTAGATGTATTGGGGATAAAGTAGGAGAGGCTAGATTGACATGGTTGAAAGAAAGATAGGAAGAAAACATTGCAGAAGGAAGATGGAGATGGGAAAAAAAGGGATGACCAAAGAGAAAGTTTCTGGAAATAGTGGAGCATATGCAGTTGGTTGATGTAACACAGGATGAAGCAGAAAACAGTAAGATGGAAACAGGTTATTGGCTGACTCTGCACCCAAAAGGAAAAGCTGAAAGAAGAAGTAGAATCTGTAGTATAATTTCACAACAAACTCATGTAGGGATTAGAGAAGTGAAACAAAGACACTTAAAAGCTGATATAGTCAACAATGAAAATGTTCTGAAGTTGCTCAAAAGTGATCCCATGCAAGCTTCTTCTTATGTCTCTGTTCAAACTCTAATGAAGTTTGCAGGTGGCAGGTTGACTTTGGAGAAGAAAAAAAAACACTCAAAGGTAAAACTAGAAACATCAGGAAGTTCAGAAAATTCTACTATGAACCAAACCAGCAAGGCCAGGAAACATAACTACTTAGATGAACACATTTTCCAAAGCAAAACCGGTTATAGAAATACAACAAGGGGTTGTTCAGACAGTGGTTGCAGATGTGGTGATGATGGGAGAAGGTGGGTTAAGTGATGGGCCAAAACCAGAGGAACAGAGACTGAGGACCTCTAGTGGAGGAGAAAGGTTCAACAATTGGTCAAACTGAAAGAACCAAGTAGATTATTAAGTACTCTTGATGGCACCACGCAGTCCTAAGTCTTAATACTTACACATTCACAGCATGAAACTTTAAATTCCTCAACTCTTGTTTGTTTCTTTCATAACATAATGATGTTGTTAATGCATTTCAGATGGTTGAAAAGACTGTGAAGAGATGTCTTTGATGCAGATATGATCTTATTACCCATGTTTGAAATAGAAAAATCAACTCTGACAACTCTCCGGAATGTTTCGGTATAAAAATTATTTAGCTGCATTTCTACCTGCTGTACTGAACAGTAGGGGTTCAGGAGTGAGAGCAGCTGTCAGACAATCAGGAGATTGGTTGTTGGATCTTTGGCTACTATAGTTCATGCATCCAGTTGTCATCGTGCAAAGAAGTGAACTTTTAAATAGCCTCTGATGCATATATCAGTGTTTGGGAAGTACAGCGTTGAGAGCATGTGTGAATGTGAGTGTGAACTGCAAAAACACAGAACAGTCAACAATGTGAGAAAAAAAAGTGCTAAATAAATAGATTTCAGCTGAACATGATATACTATTTTAAGTGTTATTTTCAAACAAAGTTCTTTTTTTGAGATGTAAATGTACAGGATCTTGTTGCATATCAAAAGAATCTCCACAGTTCATATATTACAACCCTTTTTGGAAGACTTTTTTTCTATAATAGTTCACTCTTCCTACATCAAAGTATAGATTACTTAACATACATATTTATTTTTAAAGAAGTGATAAATCACCAGATGACTGAACTTACATTGAATTATATCTAATGAAAGCAGAATTACAGACACTCTTGGCAGTTGGCCCTTAAGTGCATTCTTGTGTTTTCCAGGTGCCACATCTGCCCCCTGCCTCATCTTCATCTTCCCTGCCATCTTTTACATTCGTATTATACCCAAAGAAGAGGAGCCACTGCGCTCAGTTCCAAAAATCCTGGTGAGCATTATTTGAAAGTTTTCTTTCTTCATTTTTCAGTTCATTCAGGGGTATGTAACATTAATATAAAAAGAGCATTTTTCTAAAAATGTGGCTTCAGATTACGCTGAATAGTCTGTGCAAGATACCACAAACATCTGCATCGAAGAAACACTAGTGACCCACACTTATCTTCCTGCTCTATATGCCAATAAATACATAGTCATCATTTATAAACGCAAGACCAAACCGAGAGTTCAGAGCCAGTCTCTCATCCACCCGCACGCACAAATGGCAGAACTGGAACGTGTCATGGTTTGAAGGACATAATGTTCATCAGAACTAAAAACAAGTGTAGAGCAGAAGAACACAGAAGGCAAAACTAGCAGAAATGCTCTAGGAATAAATGATTTCCAAGATAAGCTAGAAAGAGTTTAAAATTGACAGGAAGAAATGCATATTACAGAGAGTTTCAAAATTTCCAAAAACACAACCATAACCACAGATGATGACAGAAACTCACCAGTCGCCTGTAATTATCTTGCATGCCTGCCTGACCGGTTGATGCAGGTGAGATTAAAGTTCTATGAGTTAACTCACAGTTAAACAGATAAGCTACAATGCTTTAATTTTAGTTGGGTAATTGGCAAACAGCTTCTTACGAATCACAGAATAAATAAGGCAAGTAGATTTTATGCTTGATAACACTTTAACTCAGTTTGCTTTAACTCGGTTTCTCTGCTTCCCTTCAGGCTGCCTGTTTCGCTGGGATTGGCTTCCTGTTCATGATAATGAGTCTCAGCTTTATCATCATTGATTGGACATCAGGAACCAGTAAAGCCAGCAGTGGTCATTAGGGACCTTCCTTTTTTTCTTTTTTTTCTTTTTTCTTTTTTTTAAATTGTTTATTTGGATCTATGTTGTATTGCTCCTGTTTGATGTTGAATATGCCCCATCTTTTCCATTAGAGGATATTTGCTGCAGAGACTAGAGTTCAAAGTGACTCCTCTGCAAATGCTCTCGCTCCTGCCAAACAGTGACTGCTGATTCAGGCCAGTAAAGTTTCTTGGAGAGCTCATAGTGAATTCATTCAGAGGCCAAGTTAAGATTGATTGTGACACTTGGAGGCTGTGCCTTGTGACAAAAAAAAATGAAAACAACAAAAAACTGAAGAGCAACAAAGTAGAAAGCTGCTGTCTGGATACTACCTGTGCTATGCATGTTGGATCTCTTCGCATTTTTGTCCAAATCTGTCAGTAAAACAAAATAGTCATCACTCAGCTTAGAAAACTCTAAATGACTAACTTTTCCTGTGACTCCCGAAAACTTGTGCTGCTGCTGTTTATTTTATGTCTTGAGGATGTCAGCATTTACACCCCACACTGAACAGGGTATAAAATGTGTTGCACAATGAGCACATTTATCTTAACATTCCTACAAGATATGATCCGGATGTGTCTCACCTCATGCCAGCTGAAGCAATTAAGAGATAGATTTCAGTCAGGAACATCTGAAATAATCTCCAGATAACTTACTATGTATAAGAATGTCCATATTTTCTCTTTTTTTTTCAGTATTACTGTGTAAATGGTACTGAAGACCTCAAAAGCTGGTTTTCAAGCATCAACGTGATAACTGCAGTGCAGAAAAGAAGGTTTCTGCTCAGTGTTGATGCATGATGGTTTGCCCTTGGAGGAGTTGATGTGTTGTTTCTGGTCATTTACTGGTCGTAATCAGAGATAACCAAAACATGTATTAAAGAACAACAACAGGGTCACTTCCTGAGATGGTCAGTATCGGTTTGGTGATTGTAAATATTACTTATTTGGACTGAAGTCCAGGAAAAACTTAAATCCTACTAACGATGACAAACATGGGATGTATTTAACAATCACTTAATTAGCTGGTGATTATATAGCACTTTTCCTTTCATAAGCACAACAACAAGTGTCCATTAATGAGCTGAAATGCAAAGAAATATATCCAGTAGATGTGACTTAAGGGGATAGGACTAAATTGTTCATTGGTTACTCAACCCACTGTACTGATATTGTAATCAATGGTTGTAAAACGTTATTTGATTCCTTAAAAGTAAATTTTATAGGAGACTGATCATTAGTATACACATCTGGTCTCCTCTTGGTATACAGGAACTAATTTATTGGATGTCTGTTGGAGGTTTTTAAGTGTATGTGTTGTTTAAGAAAAAAAAGAAAACATGACTTGGTTGTATTTGAACTATAGTACCTTTGTCCAAACACACCTATGCTCTGTTTAGAAGTATAATTCTAGTGTTTGTCATCTCCCATTGATAGATTAACTGTTTTTTTTGTTTTTTTTAAATATCATGTTCAACATTTATCCAGGTGTATCAGGTGAATCAGATTCAGTAATTAAGTGCGAGATCATTGGTTTTCTTTTTCTTACATTTGTCTTCTACAGCCTGTGGTTTCTTCAACGGTGGTATAGTTTGGTCTTGTCTGTCTTCCTTGCTGCTTCTTGGCAGACAGTAATGTACTAAGAGTTGTTAGTGAGCTGGTGCACTTGCCTACATTTCATTAATGTTAATGAGACATTCTCTTAAACCAGACTACTATAAGTGCTGTATGAGTAAGTGAATATCGTCCATTTGATACACAACAAATGATTTTTTTTCATGATGTCTGCTTGACTTTATGTATTTTTTTGTGGAGAGAAATCATCTGAATCAGCCACTGGAGCATAAATCAGTGTTCATTGTTGTTTTAAGGTTATATTTACCCCTGCCTTCTTGTCTCTGGTTTGACCTTTTTGGCTTTTTATATTGTGATCAGTCCATTGGCTCCAAAAGAAAAGAAAAGAAAAAAAGAAAAGCCTAATTATGTATATTCATAAAATCTCCCAAGAAGCGAGAAGTAAAACAACATGCAGGGATGCACTGTTAGTGGCTGATACCAAATGATCTCTAAGGACCTCTATTTAGATCTCCTTGTTGTTAGTTTTTCCTGTTTATGTGATTTCTGAAAGTGTGTTTCAATGAATAGTAACATATTAAATATTGACATCGGCCAGCATTTATAAATAATGTATATAAATGTATACCCTTTATATTCATATCTAGTTTGTATAATGTAAATAGAAATTAAAAATATAGTCCAATTAAAAATATAAATGTAATCATTTTCAAAGTGCTTTTAAACCTTGTTGTCCTTCAATATATGTCTATTTTCCTGTATCTCTATATATTTTAATATATTGCCCACAGATATTGTACTGTAAACGATACTGCAATAAAGATAATGGGGTAACATAATGTATGTATGTGTGTCTGTAGCCTACTGAGATGTATTTATGTTAGGTAGCACAGCATATACATGTATGTCTAAGATGTCCACAGGGTGGCACTATAGAGCTGTCATTAAAAGCTGCTGTGCAGAATGTAAGACTAATATATTAAAATGTTAAATAAAACAAAAAATAACTGTTTTGATGTTGTTAATGTTAAACACATAGATCTGCTGTGCAGGCTATGGCTCAGGTTGTCCATGTAATATCACTTTCTACTATTAGATGTGATAAAAACCATTGTTGCATTCAGTCTACTGTCTATAATCAAAACAAATTGTAATGTTGACTGATGGCTGATCATCAATAGATTAATAATCTTAAGAGTAAGTATAGAACTTGTTGCCACAAGGAGAATAATACAGCAATTTATTAATTATAATAAGTGACAAGAAACTATCAACAAATCAAATCCCTTCTTGTTGTGCAATGTGTATTTGGGAATAGTAGAACCATATGAGAGTATAGAGTTAAAATAATATATCTCAGGAACAGAGATTTTGAGTGTGTGGTAACACAATGCCAAGAAGGAATGGTTCTGAAGAGGAAGAATTGTTGCTGCCCATCAGTCTGGGAAGCGTTAAACAGGCATTTTCACAGGATTTTCAGCGATTTTTTTTTCCCAGTCTTCCCAGGCGTGAATCTCCCAGCATGTTCACCCCCAAGGTCAGTACATGCAATGCTCAGAGAAACTGCAAAAGAAAACAAAAAACTACTTCACAGTTCTAAGTTTGTATGGTATTAAAGTTCATGACATTGCAGTTAGAAAGACGTGGTAATAAGAATGAGTTTAAAGTGTTTGCAAGCACAAGACCTTGGCACCTTGCAGCCATTATGTCGTCTATGAAGTCCATGAGATCCACATATGAGCTAATCTATAACAAGGTGGCTGGAAAAAATATGGAATCAATGTTTGCAATGTCCCAGTTAAAGTCCAGACTGTGCATAAATGGGTTCTTGCAAACCTCAGAACACCAAACTAAATGTCTGCTTCTGTGTTCTGATTGAGTCTTTGTTGAGTAAATTATGACACTGCATAGTGCACACATGGTGAGAACTAGACTTTCCAATGCACTGATTCATGAAGGCCACTGGACATTCCAACACTCCAGTATAATCCAGTGTCATAGCAATACTCGAAACAAATAAGGCTGACTCAGGTATTTTTATTTGCTGCTTCTTACTATTTCTGTACTAACTTACATTTCTGTAGGAGACATGTTTTCATTAACCCAGACAGATTACAGCTGTCCAAACACATGTCAATTAGAATTAAATTTAAAGAAAAACATGGAGGAAAATGTGCCATGTTGTAAAATAATTTGCATCCTTTTTCTTTACCTGCTTCCAGGTGAGAACTCTGAGTACATCCTGGACAGGTTTCCATTCCATCACAGAAATATATAATAATAATTAAAAATAAAACTATGAATAAAATAATTGTACTATCTTGACATATACAGTTTTCATCCTTTTATATACACTACCAACGACAAATGTTTCCCCACATGTTTTGCAAGTAACGGTAGCGTTCAGACGGTAAGACTTTGGAGCTTCTTTTTTTTTCTATTAAAGAAAACTACATTTCCCATGAGGCATTGGGGTTTTCTTCCCCTAGCGAAGGTTGGCCCTGCAGCTGCAGGGCTGGGAGGTGACGGCGCTGTTTGCTGTTTGTCGGACGGAGAGAACTTCACGGAGCCTACGGGTGTGGCTTCAAATGTGATAAATCTCCGCGCGAGGGGAAAGAATGCTCAACGGCAGTTCTGATTAAGACAAATATCTGTCTGTTTACTTTGGACAGAAAACACACACATTTTCCTAAAAGTGGCTTATGTGTGCGTGTGTGTACAGGAGCGTAACAGGCACCGGGGATTTGCGTGGTCGGTTTTCAGCAGCTGGAATACTTTTTAACGCTGAACTTCGTGGCCTGTTTTCTTTTTCTTTTTTCTTTTTGGTGATTAACCTGCTTTGGTTATCCGCTGTGAGGACTTTTACTAAAGGTCTGTCAAGAAAAACAAAAATACTCGCGTTTGTTTTCGGAGAACATAACTGTTTTTAAAGAGAAAAAAAGGAACAAATGTTGACCAACTGAATGAGAGACTAAAGAGTCTTTGGGGGATTTCTAACGGTCGCTAGAACTCCCAAGTTCACGTCGTTTGAAGAAAATAACTTTTTAAATGAATTATCTTCCCTCTTGCGGATGAACATACCCTGTCACGTTTGTCGCAACTCGCCAAAAAAAGGGAAGTCGCGTTTACTCAACTCCTGCCCTTGTTTTTTTTTTTTTTTTTTTAAGGGGGGTTTTCGGACTCCGAAGATAATATTTTTTTTTTCTCCAGGTGATATTTTCCCATTAAACAGCAGACCTGAAGCGAGCACTGGGAACCATGGGTTGTACGGTTAGTCAGGAAGATAAAGCCGCGGCCGAGAGGTCTAAAATGATTGACAAAAACCTGAGAGAAGATGGAGAAAAGGCGGCCAGAGAAGTGAAACTGCTGCTGCTGGGTGAGTTGCCTTCACAACACTAACACTGCGTTGCAAAACGACAGAAACTTTGCAGCTCTTTGAAAAGAACAAACATAACAAAACTGCAGACAAACCCACCCGGTGACAACATTTCTGTTGTTAAATGACGTATCCGTCACATTTTAGCGTAAGGCGAAATCTTTTCGCTCCTCTCGAGTCCTGCGGAGATTAACGTGGCAGCAGACATGTCACCAGATCCTGCGAATTGAAACTGGCACATTTTGAAGTTCGCATGGTGGCGTGTCCTTGTGTGCCTTGCCCTCAGTTTCAGAAATGCTTTTACACAAACACAGGGGCGGCACTGGGAATGTTTGAGAAAGTTTGGAATAGAAACAGTGCCTCTGGAGTCCTGTCTGACAAGAGTACTTGGAAAATATAAGAGCCGATTTCACAACAAACAGAGCGTAGGCACTATTGGAAATGCATCTCCAAAAGGGCAGCTGGTAGTTTTCTTTTCTTTTTTCTTTTTTCCCCTCTCTCCCTCCACAGAAGGGCAGGACTGAGTGGTCAGACTTGGCAGACTGGTTGATGATGAGTGGGCTGGAGTTTGGATAGAGGGTGAACAGCCCTGACTGTTTCCAACACACACACACACACAGCAAAGGGATTGAGATAACAACTTTTTGCCAGGCTTTGAAATGTCTCCCTTGTTGTTTTAATTTTCTCAGGAGCTAATAATGCTACATACCATAACTGAATTTTGTTCTGTTGTCCACATAGTCTAATAGAGAAGCTTTCCTGTTGGCTTTACTTGCTTGAAACTGACTTGCCCATAGCAAATTCTGGTTCTTGCTGTTTCTTTCGTGTGTGTGTGTATTAGTATACTGGATCCGTAGCTCAGAGAGGCAGATATAAGGCTTTAAACCTCTAAAACAAGACTGTCCACACCAAAATCTAAAATGATAGCTCTTATGATATGAATGTGTGTGATCAGTAATGTTCTGTGACGTAGTGCACATCCTGCAGCCGCTGATTGATGCACTGTTAAATAAAAAAGGGGTGAATTTTGAATAAATAGTTGTAACTCTGCAGTTGTCAAAAAACCAAGACACTTATTTTACTGTCCAATTTTGTAAGAATGGCAAAAGCACGTGCACTCTGGCTCACTCACTTTCATAGCTACATCTGAATGAAATCACGAAGAACATTAACACCAAGGTGAACAAGGGAATATCACTGCTTTAAAAGATGAAGTTATTATACATATATGTCGCATATATCATGTATGAAAAGCATTTTACAGCTGCATTTAAAGGGTCTCAACGTCTCTCTCTCTCTTTATTTTTTTAAGTTATTATGGATTCAGTGTGCTGGTAAGTCATTTTGGAAGTAATCTCATAATTAAATGGATTTTAGGCCTCAAATATGTATTACTGTCCAGTTGGTTTTAAAGTTTTGCCTCTTGTCTGAATATGGCCACATTTGGCTGCAAAGATGGTGGCAGCCAAACTCTGAAGTAAAGGCTACAAAAGATGGTTCAGAAACCAGTGGGTGATGTTATGGTGTCTAATTGCTACCGGCTTGCTTTTGGAGCAAGCCAAAAGTGGCCATTCAGGAAACTGCCATTTTTGGTAGTTTTAGCTGTTTTTCAGCCTCAGAACGTGATTCACCATAATAAGCTCTCATGGTGCTCACCTAATTTTGAAACTGTGTTTTTGGTAACTGAATCACAAAATCAGTTTGTTATCTCCTTTCCTGATGGACTGATCGGCAACATGTGCTCTTTCTCTCCTGACTCTTTTTTTTTTTTAAGGAGGTGACTGTAAGTTGTGGCACTGGTTAGAGGGCTAATTACATGCTCTGCTTGGTAGCGCAGGTTTCATATTGGTAATTACCATCCTGTGCAAAGAGTGAGGGTTGAGAGAATTACAGGAGACGTCTGAATCTCAACTGAGGGTTTGGGAATTTTTGTCTTTCAAGATGACGTCATGCAGTTGAGTTTTCCTTCACATATGCAGGTTGAAAAACATGTCACAGCATGTGAAACTAAAAAAAAACAGGTAATGTCTTGAGGTGTATGTTTTGTTTGGGGGGGGGGGGGGGGGGGGGGGGGGGGGGGGGGGGGGGGGGTGGGGGGGGGGGGGGGGGGGGGGGGGGGGGGGGG
>JBAMYA010000020.1:1268911-1280707 GCA_037176975.1 Arrhamphus sclerolepis
GATCTTATCCAAGAGAGCACCTTTGGGATGTGGCGGAACGAGAGATTCACATCATAGAGGTGCAGCTGACAAATCTGCAGCAACTGCGCGATGCTGTCATGTCAATATGGACCAAAAATCTCTGAGGAATGTTTCCAACACATTGTTGAAAGTATGCCACGAAGAACTAAGGCAGCTCTGAAAGCAACCTTTTAGTAGCAAGGTGTCCTAAGAAAGTGGCTGGTGAATGTAAATCACCCACCTCTATCAAACATTACATATAGACCGATGGGGGGTGAGTCATCAATGTCATACATGTACATTTTTCAAAGTATTTAGATATTATATCACATTATACTACATTAAATTTACGTAGAAGCTTGACTAGTTGACACAAATGTCAGTTAGAGCTGATAAAATTCTGCCAAGCATAAAGGAAATAAAGAACAAACATGGATTTTTATTTTCAGGGTTTAACCCTGGAGTTACTTATTTAATTATTCCAAGTTTCCCAACTGAATTTTACTCCTCTGACTCCTTTACACCTTCACTTGAACGCAAGAAAGAATATGTGAGTTTTAAGGTTTGCAGAATAGTTTTGTCTAAATGCTTCAGTCGGTGCAGAAACACTTCAGTCACATGTATGTAGTCTAAAATATATCCACTTGCACATCAGTGAACGCCCATGTGCTTGATACTTTTGATATGATTAGCTTTGATCTTGCACTAAAAAAATAGTAGTGTGGAGTTCAGTTGGTGAAGTCATTCATTCTGTGAATGAATATGTCAAACAGGTGACCCTTATTTAAGGGATAAAGGCACCATGTTTTACACGCTGGTTATAGTGGAGTAAAGAGGGTCTCTCCAGACATTGTTCAGAAGATCAGTGTGATTTTTGGCTGCTCAGCTAAAATCAGCTCAAATGCTTTAAAATGGCAACCGAAAGACCTGGAAGAAAATGGAAAACTACCATGCGAATGGATGGAAGAAGAATCAAGATGGCAAAGACTCAGCCAATGAGGGTGATCCAGGGTGATCAAAGAAGATCTAAAGTAACAATAAATGTGATCTGTTTTTTCTTCATGTTTAGAAGTGTATTGTTCCCAATGCATGTGCATGTATGGAAATAAAAAGCTATTCAGGATTCTGAGCTTATCTGACTTTAACAAACACACTGTTATTATTTTGAACCCTAACTGTCATTGTAATAAACTGTTAGAGATGCATGACTGAAGACTTGGCAAAAGATATCTATAAATATATAAGGAAGGTTCAATAACATCTGCAGGGAGATTTTGTTGGTGTTTTGTTGCGTCACAACACCAATCAGGCCAAGTGCCCGACAGACAATTGGAGTTTTAAATTACCTTTTTTTTTTTACTTGATTACATCTAAAGAAGGCAGAGGTGAGCCCATGTGGGAACATATGCACAGCTGGGTTTATCTGGTTTGTTTACTGCTTAATCAGTTGTTCGGAGGATTAAACTGTGATGTTCCCAGTTTTAATAATGTCTTTTAAAAGACAGCATGGGTTTATCTCTTAACGATATAAAAGCAGAATCGGGGACATTTTAAATGTTACTATGAATCTTTACTGTGCATCATAGAAAGTTGCATCTAAAGGAAACATTCTTTGTTATTGATCTATTTTGTGCACTGTGAATTATTCTGTTAGTCTGTGTGTTTGGTTGCCACATTATGGAAAGTTTGAACCTTTTTAAGGTTTTATTTAACTTTTTTTATGATGGTACTAAATTTAAATGCAGGTTATTTTCTGTTGCAGAATTAAACTTGAATTTACTGATTAGGTACTCAAGTAATTTGGAAGTTTTAATTGACAATTTAGATTAATTAAGATTAAGTAAGATTTGCTTAGTTGTGTGCTGCTTTCTTCTACGAAAGCTCCTGATATTCTGGGATACCAGGAGTCTGTTTAGGTTTCAAGCTTGCGTAATTCTTCACAGATCATTTTCATTGTTTGTATGATGGTGAAAACACCAGGTCACGGTGCTTCACGTACAGCTCGCTTGAATTTAAATCAAGTCCCATTCAGGACAGCAAACAACCTCCGGACGTCTTGACTGTGACGCAGATGTTTTGGTTTCCAGCACAGCAGCTTCTTTCTCAACCACATGCCCCTTTTCTTTTAATATTTCTGTCCTCATCATCAAAAGCATGTTCATATTTGTTTTTCATAGTACCCATAGTATCATGATACATATCAATGTTATTTTAGACTGCTAATTGTTTTTTAAGATAAGACAAATACCCAGCAAGGTAATAACCATCAAAAACTAAACCAACGAGCTACATTACTTCTCTAAATAGAAGCAATATTAGCAATGATTTATTCTAAAACTTTTTTTTCTTCCTTTCTCAGGATTATTCATGAAGATGGCTACTCAGAGGATGAGTGTAAGCAGTACAGAGCAGTTGTCTACAGCAACACAATCCAGTCCATTATGGCCATCATCAAAGCCATGGCCAACCTCAAGATTGATTACGAGGAGAGTGCTAGAGCGGTGAGTGTTTCAGATCTATTAACTTTTTAACTCAGTGTCGTTCTCTGTGACCACAGGACACAAGGGTGTTGGACATGTGAGATAATTGGGACATTTTCTGAGAAATTACGACATTTTCTCTGGCTTTTACAAACGGCCACTGCAAAACATTCATTGAGTTCAGACATGGGTAGAAACTTTACATCTAATGTAAACTGTTCTTTTAATAGAAGAAACAAGTTCAAGTTTATTAAAAAAAAAAAAAGTAACTCTGCAATAAAGCTGGACAAGCTAGATAAAACCTTGTGATTTGAAGTGACAGAACCTGTGCAGATAAAGATTTGTACTGAAATAACATGAGTTTTTACAGCAACTGCTGAAGATTATTGCCCAAAAAAACAGTTTTGTGACTTTGCATGTGAATGTGTCCTGTTAAACAACCGTCTTTTACTGAGACGCCATCCTGGAAAATGATCAGATTACAGAAATGAAATACTGGGTATTATTCAGAAGATGACATTTCCTATTTCTGCATTCATAAATAAGATCAGTTCATTTCATTTTCAGAGATTATTTGAGTAATTGCTTCCAGTCGGTGCCATTGATGGTGCAAGATGTGTCAGTCTTTTAAGGCCCAATTTGAAATAAATGTGTTTGCAGAGAGAGAGTGACAGTTGTGTCGGTTTGACTTTTAATAGAGTCTGCTGTCTCAACAAAATGTCACATCTTGTTTGTTTCTGACTTATATTTTAGATCCACGTTTACAAGAATATACAAACAAGGAAAAGCTGATATTTGTTTTGTTTTATGTAGAAAAGAGCTTTTTGACTACTTGTTGCATGTCATTGTGAAAAAGACTATTCATGTGAGGTTGGCTAGTAAATTAAGTGAAATATTGTAACAAAAGATAGTCTTTTTCCTCTAAAGATTTGTGTTCCCATTAAGGTGTCAAGTGCTGTAGCTGCATAAAATCTAGCAGTGGTGGTCTGATGAATCTGGAAAAACATGTGAATGACAGCGTCTGAAAATGTGTTAAATGTAGCAGAAGCTGCAGCTGCAGCTCTGACATTGTTTTTCTTCTTGTGCATTTGGTTCAAATCCTGTGAAAAACAAGTTTACTGCTACAGTTAATTATTGCAGGTTAAAACCAGGGAGGAGAAAGTTTGGACCGTGCTGTTATATATTAATGCAGCTGGTCACATTATGATGCGTTCAAGCTGTGTGTTTATAGTCCTAACCAGTTCAGATTGCTGTGGTATTTATTCAGACACCAATGCGTCCAGTTGCCACATGAACGGAAACTGGGATCTGGAAGTGGCTTTTGGGTATTCTTCTTTTCTTTTCTTTTTTTCCTCAAACAGCTCTTAATTTATGGACCATAATTTATTTTCCCTTTCAATTTTCAGAACGTTAGAAAAATGCGTGTGTCCTATTTTTATCTGTGCGGTGTAAAACTGTATATGTCAATGTAACGTCATAGTTAAGGAAGTTATCAATTATATTTATACTGTATGTACACAGATGAAAATAGCCAGGGTTTCTTAATTATTTTGACATTCACAAAGACCTTTGTACTATTTAATTACAACTATTTTGTGCCCAGTAGAGGACACAATATAGTGTTGCAGCCTACAGTGACCTCGAGGGTAAGTGGACTAGAAGCTCAGATAATGGTTAACTAAGACATGCAAGCCAGTAAGCATCAATAAAAGTTTATGTAACTCATTGTCCTGAGTCAAACACAGAAGGTCAAAAAGGTGCAGTGAAGGTGGTGCCATTGATAGCTTTTCTTATGCTGTTCGGAAACCTTCTGCTGCTGCGTTGCTTAAACAATGTTCACACGACTCACGTTTATTTTCATAAAAGGCCTTCTGCTGTTGCCTTGACTGAGCAATAGTTTAGTCCATCTAAACAGTGGAAATTCTAACCTTAATCTTAACCTCAGAGTTGTTGACATTTAAAAAACAAAACAAAATGTAGTTATAATTCAAATGTTCCAGGTTTATCTGAGTTACTATCTAATATGAGAAACTGTTGGAGGGGAACAAACATATCAAATGAACATTTTTTTTTTCTAATCTGATAACAACATACCAGGTATCCCACCCCCACCCCCCTCACAGTTTCAGTTTCAGCAAGTGAGGTCACGTTGTTAATTATTAAGAACTTACCAAAACTGCTAGTTTGTATTCTGGCAGAAACTTTCCATATCTGATTTATTTTTGTGCACGTGAAATTAATAAAGTTGGCCAAGTGAGCTGCTGTTTTATTTTTATGTTATTTCTGAATCCATCAACTGTTGAGCTTAATGATGATACACATGCTGAACAGTAAAACTTTGTATTTGTCCATGAGATGCAAAACAAATGTTTCCAAAAAGGGAAACAAGGAAATTTATCTCACCAATAAAGTGTTATAGTTTTGTTTTGTTTGTTTTGCCACAGTTATGAGGATAATGACTATAGACCTGTAGCTCTAACATCCCACGTCATGAAAGTCCTGGAAAGACTTTTATTGGTCCACCTGAGTAAACAAACAGCTTCCAGGACCACAGTCATCTGGACAAAGCAGCAGCAGTGTGAGGATCATGTTCTTCCATTTCTCTGGTGCATTTAACACCATCCATGCTGCCGTACTACTAAACAAACTCCAGAAGACACAGGTGGATGCCTCCACAATCACCTGGCTTACTGACTACCTGACAAACAGACCACAGTTTGTGAGACTGAGTGGTTGTGTGTCTGAGCAGGAGGTCAGCAGCACCACAGGGGACTGGACTCTCACCATTCTTCTTCACTCTGTACACCTCAGACTTCCACACTGCAAAAACTGATTTCTAAGAAAGTAAAAAAAAAAACTTGTTTCAAAACAAATGGTCCTGTTTTAAAAGCATATATCTCATTTAAGAATTCTAGCCAAGCATTTTTTCCCATTGGCAGATTTCTTTTTGTTTTTGCTTAATATAAGACATTTTGACTAGATTTAGGAATACTGTAACCCTACATTCCTAAATCTAATATATGAATGTCTTATATTAAGGAAAAAGAAAAGAAATCTGCCAATGGGTTAAGAAAAAAATGCTTGGCTAGAATTATTAAATGAAATATATGCTTTTAAAACAGGACCATTTGTCTTGAAACAAGTATTTTTTACTTTCTTAGAAATCAGTTTTTGCAGTGCAGGAGAAGTCAGAGTCCTGTCAAATGTAGAAATGCTCATGACTCTGCAGTTGTGGGGTGTATCAGTGATGGTGTGGGAGCGATCATCTTAAACATGAACAAAACAAAGGAGACGATTGTGGATTTGAGGAGAACCACGTTTATGTCTAATAGTAGAAGAAGTGGAGGTGGTGGAAGAGTATAAATACCTCAGTGTTCACCAGGACAACAGACTGGACTGGAGACAACATTGATGTTGTTTATGAGAATTACTGCTGAAGGAAGCTCAGATCCTTCAGTGATGTTGCATATCTTCTATAAGTCTGGAGGAGACTTCAGTCCTATCTGCAGTCATCTGTTGGAGCCTCTGGAGCTGACTGTGCAAAGGAGGATACTTTATAAAATGAGAAGCACCGTGGACAATCCTGAGCATCCTCTACACAACACAGTGATTCAGCGACCGGGTGTCTTTAGTCAGAGGCTTCTTCAGATCTGCTGCAGCACCGACAGGAGATCCTTTCTGAACACACAAATAACCATCTACAGTGAATCTTTGAAGATACTCAGGTTGTGATGACTACTGCAACAACTGAATTTCCCTTTAGGGATTAATACTGCATTTTGAATTTAATTTGATTTGATTTAGTAAGAAAAACACAACACTATCCCATATAAAGAAAATAATGACAGTTACATTGTTTAATTTATTTTAGAAACCGGTGTCTAATGCTGTTTTTTGCTTGTGTGTATTTTCTGCCATCAGGATGATGCCCGCCAGCTGTTTGCGCTGTCTGCAGGTGCAGAAGAGCAGGGCATCCTCCCAGAAGATCTGTCCAATGTCATCCAACGACTGTGGGCTGACGGTGGCGTCCAGAGCTGCTTCACACGGGCCCGAGAGTACCAGCTCAATGACTCTGCAGCCTAGTGAGTTCCTCTGTAAAACAAAACAAAAAGCGGAATAGTCTGGAGATCATAGCGTCTCATTTATGTCTTGTGATCGCTGTTTTAATTTTACTCTGAAGCACGGTGACTGGGCTTTCAGAGAACTCATTTAAATCTACATAGTTTCTTTGAGGTGGTTATCTCATTAACCCTCAGGGATGCACTGATTTGGAAGTGTAGAGAATTCAAAGCCCTGTTCACCGCCATCTCCCTACAACCTGAAACGGTAACGAGCTCTGACTTCTGTTTAACATACAGGGCCTTTGATAATACTACGACACCTCTAGATTATGCTGCGAGCTGTCGCAAGAGTGTTAAGTATTTCATAAATAATTGCTCTGTATTCAAGGCAACATTTAACCCCCAAGGAGGGTGACATTTCTGTTTGTGTTGACAAACATCTTTACTTCTCCATCTTTACTCAGTGGCTGTTGAGTGGACCTGGTGGCCAGCACCAGACCATAATCTATAGCCACTTTCACTCAGCGATTGCAGCATAAAGACACACTGGTGATTTTGAAATAAATGCAAATGCAATATTAACTCCTCAGTGTATGCTTTCACACTTAGTCCTTTTGTATTATTTTGTGCCCCCAAAATAAGGTTCCTGGTTGTTTGTGTAAGACACAGATCAATGCTGATCTCAGCTTTCCTGTCTTCTCATAGTCTGTATTTATTTATTTATTTATGTTTGAGGGTGTAAGTGCTGTCAACGGAAAATAATAGTCCCCTAGAGCCGAACCTTTTCTCACACATGTATCTACAGGAATTATCCCAAGAAATCATCCTGTCCTAGTACTGTCATGTTTACGCTGGTAAACATGGCCGTATTAAACATGAGATTGTTTCAGCATCTCTCGTAAAACCATTATAATGTGTCCGTTGACGAGTCTGTCACTCTGTAGTTGAAAACCAAATTGTATTTCCCCTCAGGGGCTTATAAACAATGACCGAATGAAAGACTGAGGTCTGGTGTGTGGACTACAAAAACAGCCCCGAGCACTCTGTGGGGAATAGGATTATGATTAAACTGTCAGACACGTGGTATGAAGTGGTGGTGTGAAGGCTCAAATATTTGAACTTGGGCTGTGAGCTGTATGGGATTACATGTAATACTAATGTTGTGTTTATACAGTTAGAGCCTTTTTATGCAGCTGAATAGTGTCAAAAGGCTGATGGCAAAAAGGTTTAAATCGAGCACTTTGTTGTATGATTTGACATGAATGAGGGAAAATGTCTTTCTTTTGTGCTCTGTTTGTGAAAAGATTATCTGCTCAGTTATTCCCAGCAGAATTTTGGTTTCATCTCTTGCTGAGTGTAATTTTACAATTGCTTACGGTTTAATAAGAAAACCTATACTTGTCATGGTCTATCTGTTTTTCTGGCCTAAGTGGCAAAAAGCAGATAAATTTGTAACTCTGCAGGAAGGATTATATAATAATTACCCTCGTATAAAGTCTCTGTAGCTGAAGCCTGTGCCATGAAATGTAGTAAAAATGGTTGCTGCAAATAGAGTCACTGGAGGAATGAAGTGATAATAAACTCGTATGCCTGAAAAAATGAATTAAAATTCAGTGCCACTGGAGCTCCAGCATAAGTGTGAGAAAACCAATGAAACTTTGTGTCACCTTACATTAATGTCATATCTTAAGATGGATCCTCTGTGAGATGACCATCCCCCAGATTTGATATATGTTAAATATCTTTTTTTTTTCCATCAGTTACCTTAACGATCTGGAGAGGATAGCCAAGTCAGATTACATCCCCACGCAGCAGGACGTGCTGCGGACCCGTGTCAAGACCACAGGCATCGTGGAAACACATTTCACCTTCAAGGACCTGCACTTCAAGTGAGACTCTTTTTTTAAACAGAAAATCAATTAAATTTATGATTTCATGCATTTCAGCTATTTTATTAGAACCAATTAAAACATACTAATTACTCAAGAGCGCTAACCATGACTCAGCATGTACACTAAAAGCCATATGTGCAATGAATTTGGAGGTAAAAATGCAAATCTTTAGACTTGAGTGAACTATTTCACTGTGTTTTGACAGTAAGTAGAATCATTTGAAGGTTGACAAAGCAGATGACGGCTGTTTTGTGCTTACAGCTTATTTATATTTGTGCAAAACTTGTAATGACAGTTTTTTCCAGCTCACATTATTTCCTGTTCTTGCAAGTCATAAAATTCAAAGAACTGGGTGTTTTTTTTTGTTTTTATATATATTTATGAGCCATTGCTCATTTCTGCCGCAACGATTAAAATGTCTTTCCTCAACAGCTCATCTCATCCATTCTCTTACTCGACAACAATCAGGGGCTCCAGATCTGTACATGCAGCTCACAGAAAAGAAGGAAAGAGTGGGGGGAAACCATTAGTCTCATGTACACTGAAAAATATCAGTAATAAGGGAATCTAATTCAGATATTTGTGTGGGACTTTGGTGACAGAATAGTTACCACTGAGGGACTAAAAAAAAACTGCTTGTTTGCAGATCAAGTTGAGGTTTTTCCTGTCATTCTTACTGACAGTAGTGTACTCCCTGTTGTTACAAAGAAAGCACACACAAGCCTGTGCTTTTTCTCTGATGGAGATAGAAGTCACAGCTTATCTTTTCCAAACTAAATACCTAAACCTAAATAAAATACTGATACCTAAATATTCATAAGCCAAAAATGTGTGTGTTTAATGGCACACGTAGAAGAGCCGATATAAACACTGTCTTGTAGAAAATGTCGGATTTAATATGATGTATTGGGTTAATTTGTAAAGGATGTAAACCAAATTCAGACAGATATGTTTATCCACTGCTGTCTCTTTAGTGCTACACTGTGTGATATACAGTATGTGATTTATGTAAGCAGCGCTGAAAATGAGGTAAACAGTCTGAAGTGTGTCACCGTAGCAGTCAGCTTTGCTTACTCAGCCCAAGGCTGGCCGTGTGTGAGTGTCGAAGTACGGCTTTAACGAGGCAGATTCTCCAAACTGAAGCTGCTCAGCAGGGAGACATTAGTGTTTAAAACAAAACAAAAAAAGTGTGCCGCCCAAAAATGGTCAAACTCTGCTCCTGCTCAACAGCTGAAAAGCTCTGGCTCTGTCCAAGTACAAATGAGCATCCTCTCTGGTCCATTCCACCTTTATGAGGAAGTTATGGTACCTTGAAGAGAAAGCTGCCACCATCACTCTTCAACCTGTTTAGAATTTCCTGTTACCACAGCAACAGCACTGCACACGACAATAATCAGCAGATAACCTGTCCTTAGAGGAGAAAAAGATTGAAAGTCACTTTATTTTGATGAAGTTTGTTTCTTCTGCGTTGAGTTCCATCTGTTGTCTCATAAAACCTACATGTTTACACTGTGTGTCTGTGCAGGATGTTTGATGTTGGAGGCCAGAGGTCAGAAAGGAAGAAGTGGATCCACTGCTTTGAGGGTGTCACAGCTATCATCTTCTGTGTAGCCATGAGTGCTTATGACCTGGTGCTGGCTGAGGATGAGGAGATGGTGAGTAAAGCATCTCCATCTTAGATTTAAAAACTAATCGCTTCCCTGCAATTTCCAAAGAGCGATATTTCCATAAAAAGTTGATGTGGGGAGGGAGGCGGGTGTTTGAACAAGCTCATTTCCTTTGTTTGCCTTGGCCGTGCTCGCTGATGATTTCTTTTCTCCACATTTGTGCCCGTCTCACCCAGAACCGGATGCATGAGAGCATGAAGCTCTTTGACTCGATCTGCAATAACAAGTGGTTCACAGAGACGTCCATCATTCTGTTCCTCAACAAGAAGGACCTGTTTGAGCAGAAGATTGTCCACAGCCCTCTGACCATCTGCTTCCCTGAGTACACTGGTACTGAATGAACAGCTCAGTGCAAACACAACCACACTCACCCGATTCACAAAACGTTTCACAACCACTCCAAAGATGACACTGTAAAGTGATCATACAACATTTATATTGTTGTGTCCAACGCTTGAAAAAAATGGCATATGTTGCTCTAAAATCTCAGTGTCCTTCTATGCATTAATGCTGCCGTCACAGAACCCTAAATGAGCTTTCCAAAGACACCAATATGATCACAGGCCTGGCTTTGGAGTTGTTGCCCATAACAGTCTGGATGGTCCTTTATGTCTTTGTTTATGCACACGACTACCATTTTCTTTCAAAACAAAAGCTGTAGAATAATGATTCAGCTGACCAGAGTGCAGCTTTCTGCTGATTAAGGGTCCCAAATGGGACTCTGATATCGCATCCCAGATGCCTCTGAACACAGATATCAGTGCTGCCTCCGGACAGGTTTAACTTAAGGCCTCTTTTTTTGTGCAGTAAAGATTTGAGTGGCCTTTGGGACTATATGGGTGCCTGACCAAGGCTTCCCAAAGTAGCATCTTACCTACGTAGGTATTGATTACATCAGCCACTGATGAACGATGGTTCTTGATGCAGGTGTTCTCTGATGTCAGAGATCACAGGTGTCTAGCTCATGCTTGTGCCCTTGCCCTTTATGTACTGAGTCTCCTCCAGATTCCAGGAATAGTTTAATGACATTGTGCACTGTAGAGGGAGAAATATGCAAATGCTTTCCAATGTTTGTTTGAGGAACCTTCAAGGAATTTCTCAGGCTTTTTGAAGCATCAGCAGGCGTTAGAAGAATCCTTTCATGGATACTACACTAAATCATCATTACAGTCATTGCAGTCACCTGTTGACATCATCTTCAGTGCATGTTTTGGGTTTTTACTAGTTTTTCTAGTTTGTCTTTAAGTGGTAGTACGAGGGGCCTTTCTCTGTGACCTGATTAAATAGTATCATCTTTGAAAAAAGGTGCAAACTGAAAAGAAGAATATTACATTCTAAATGTATCATTATTATTTAATGTAACACTGAAGGGGAGGGAATCAGTGTTTTTATGGAGTGTTTCATATGTCTGCAAAGTTAATTTTATGTGAGTTATCAGTCTTTTCTGATACTTTGTGTCCTTCAGGCCCCAACAAGTACGAGGAGGCTCAAGCCTACATCCAGACCAAATTTGAGGATCTGAACAAAAAGAAGGACACCAAGGAAATCTATACCCACTTCACCTGCGCCACTGACACCAAGAACGTGCAGTTCGTGTTTGATGCTGTCACTGATGTCATTATTAAGGGGAGGTGAGGGTTAAATAAAAGAGGAGGTCTGAGATTAGATTAGAAATAGGATGAGGGTGAGGCGGTAG
>JBAMYA010000020.1:1281479-1292796 GCA_037176975.1 Arrhamphus sclerolepis
GTGTGTGTGTGTGTGTGTGTGTGTGTGTGTGTGTGTGTGTGTGTGTGTGTGTGTGTGTGTGTGTGTGTGTGTGCGAGAGAGAAAGATGTAACTTTATGCAAAGTTGTGCCAAATGGCTAAATCTATTATTCATTATCAAGCATCATGAAAGTAACCTAAGGGTTTTTGAATACTGAATGGGTTTTTAATCGATAATTTCAGTCGATGTACCTTCACCCAGGCAGGAAGGAGCTTAATTATGAGTTAAACAATGATATAAAAACTTAATAATACTAAATTGAAGTCTGTGTAACATGCTCCTCGCCTTAAAAGTTTGTGCACTGTTTCTCTTAAGGTAATCGGTTATCAGTAAATACTTAGTGACAAGTGAACTAATTAAACATTTGTCATAAAATCCAGATTGTTGAGGTTGGCCGACAGTCGGCACAACAACCACTGATCAGTGTTTTGTTTTTGTTTTTTTGTAAGTGTTGTGTTGCACTTTTCAGCTTGAAATGAAAGAATATCTGTTTCATTTGTGTGAGAGATACAGTTTGAGTGTTTAAGAGATTTTCTTGATGCCTGGTACTTTTATGCAGTCAACACCCAAAGCTTTCTGCTGACTGACACTGCCATCTAGTGGACATGTAATGTACGCTGCCTCACGTGTTAAATCAAACACGAATTGTTCCGCCTTTGTAACACATTTACTTGTGTCGTATTGTCAAAAAAAAAAAAATAGAATTGAGATTGCTCAATGTTGTTGATGGTGTTCTTGCCAACCTTATTGTTTTTATGAGCTGTAACTTCAACAGTGAGGTGGAGAAGTGCATCTGGAAAGTATTGACAGCACTTCATTCTGTCTTCATTTTATGTTACAGCCTTGTAACAAAATGCATTATGTTATATTATTTTTTTCCCTCAAAAAGTTTTTTTCTTTTGGAGATTTTTGCAAATTTATGAAAAAAAAACAAACAAGAAATCACATGTACATATAAGTAAGTATAAATATTCACAGTCCTTGCTCAAAACTTTGTTGATGCACCTTTGGCAGCAAATACAGCCTGAAATCTTCTTTAACGTGATGTCACCAGCTCGGGGCATCTATCTTTGGGCAGTTTCACCCATTCCTCTTTGCAGGATCTCTCAAGCTTCATCAGGTTGGATGGGAAACGTTGCTGCACAGCCATTTTCAGGTCTCCTGATGTTTAATCAGATTCAAGTCTGGGCTCTGACTGGGCCACTCAAGGACATTCACAGAGTTGTCCAGGAGCCGCTCCTCTGATGTCTTGGCTGCATCCTTGGGGTCTTTGTCCTGCTGAAAGATGAACCGTCATCCCAGTCTGGGGTCAAAAGCGCTCTGGAGCAGGTTTTCATCCAGCGTGTCTCCGTACATTGCAGCATTCATCTTTCCCTCTATCCTGACATGATGCTGCCACCACCACTCTTCACTGTAGGGATGGTATTGTCCACGTGATGAGCGATGCCTGGTTTCCTCCAAACAAGACGCCTAGCATTCATGCCAAAGAGTTCAACATTTCTCATCACACCAGAGAATTTTATTTCTCATGATTTGATACCGCTCCAGGTGCCTTTTGGCAAACTCCAGGCAGGCTGCCATGTGCCTTTTACGAAGGAGTGGCTTCCATCTGGCCACACTACCATACAGGCCTGACTGGTGGATTGCTGCAAAGATGGTTGTCCTTCTGGAAGATTCTCCTCGTTCCACAGACGAACGCTGGAGCTCTGACAGAGTGACCATCGGGTGGTCACCTCCCTGACTAAGGCCCTTCTCCCCTGATCACTCAGTTTGGATTGCCAGCCATCTCCAGGAAGAGTTCTGGTTGACCCAAACTTCTTCCATTTATCAATGGTGGAGGCCACTGTTCTCATTGGGACCCTCAAAGCAGCAGAATGTTTTTTCTGTACTCTTATCCAGATTTGTGCCTGAAAACAATCCTGCCTCGGACGTCTACAGACAGTTCCTTTGATTTCATGCTTGGTTTGTGCTCTGACATGTACTGTCAGCTGTGGGACCTTATATAGACAGGCATGTGCCTTTCCAAATCATGATTACTCAGCTGAATTTACCACAGGTGGACTCCAATTAAGCTGCAGAAACATTTACGGTATTATCAATGGAAACAGGCTGAACCTGAGCTCAGTTTTCAGCTTTGTTGTAAAAGCTGCAATTACTCATGTATATGTAGTTTCTTAGTGTTTTACTTTTAATAAATTTGCAGAAATCTCCAAAGGAAAAACAAAAATCACATGGTCATGGTGTATTGTATGGTTTTGTCGGAAAAAAAATATTTTAATCCATTTTGGAACAAGGCTGTCATATAATAAAATGTGGACAAAGTGAAGAGCTTTGAATACTTTCAAGATGCACTGTATAAATAAAAAAATATGTCAGATGTGAAAGTTTAGAGTTTCATAGACTGAACACACGGGTAAACTACACATACCAGCATAGATACATCGTAGGGCAGTCATATGCACTGAATGCATATATGTTTACTTTGAACTCATAAAACTGAAATTATTGTGGAGAAGTGGGTATTAAAGGTGCACACAGTCCTACAGTCGTTTAAGTTGAAGGCGACGTGTACATTAGTGTCATTTACGTGCTCATTTGTGCCACAGATGCATAGATTGATCCTCCCAATCTCTAATGCAATCTGTCATTTCTAACTTCATGCTGACTCATGTGTTATCAACTTGCAGTTTGCACCAGTGCTCCATCTGTGATGGTTTTGTTTCCTGATTAATAAATGGCTGCTTGTTGAGTAAGATGTGGATGTGGCTTTTTATTATGAGTCAGGAGAGATTTCACAAATAAGAAGAAGCCACTTACACTACCTCCAAGAACAATTTCTGCTGACCAAGTGAATTAATTGAGAGTTAATGGGTTTTTATTGTCCTATGAAGAATACAAGTATACTGAGCTGCAGTTAAACTTGATCTGATCAAAAGCACGTTCTCCAGAGGGCACTGCAGCGCTGTGTCTGAGCACCAGGCTGGTTTTGCTTGGGAAGGTTCCTAACCAGTGGCAGCCACAGCGAGGACCGTGCAGAAAGGTAGTCTGAAGGCTTTCTTTATCGTTTCATGTTGTAAAGCAAACACTGGGCCATCTTTAATGAAAGAAATTGATAATTTTGTCCCACAATTCCTTGCAAACACAGCAGTCATCTGTATTGTAGTTTTAGCCACATCACAGTTTGGTCGAAGACTGATTGGTTTGGGTACTCAGGATAAGACCACAGGGGTAGTTTCTTTCTTTCTTTCTTTTAAGTTATTTGTCATTTTTATTTATGTATTTTGAAGAATGTTCAGTTATACCCAGAGATTCTGGTTTGTATACACATAACAGTAAAATAGGATGTTCCATTGGACTTTCAAAATAAGGGTCAGTTTCTTACATTGTGAACTAAAGTTAATTTGGGTTTACATATTGAGATAAACTGAAAATATCTTTGATGCAAAGATATTTGACTGGAATTACTGCTAAAGTAACAGAGATGATGTGTTACAGTTTGGAAGCACTACTACAATAGTTACCTGGGACGTATCCAGAGAAAAGACTGTGTCATATTTTGAGGTCTAAATCAACAGAACTACAGATTCAGGATGATCAAAACACTTTAAAAATTTGTTTGTTTGTTTTTCCCATCCAGCCTGGATGATCAGCAAATTTATGATAGTAATTTTAACAGAAGAAATGACCCCCAGTATAATTAAAAGGAATAAAATAAACATATTACCTCTGACATTAAATTATGTGGATTATATTGGATTTCCTTTAGAGCCTCCTGGGTAAATTACTTAATTCATATAATGTGGCTGCTGGACTGTGGAGTAAAGGGTTTAATGGTCTTATTTTTATGCCAACATAATGCTGGGGTAGGTAATGGCTTGGACCTCTCAGAGACATCCTTACTGCTATCTGTAAGTTACATTTTTGATGTATTTATGGCTTATAATGATTACTTATGTTTTAATCAGCACATACAGTGAAGCCTCTGGTATAAAAAGAGTTTGCTGGAACTTTAGTGCACAATTTAAAGAGAAATCTAGATTTATGGAGCTGCACTTTAGATTTTGATCATTTGTGTTAGTGGTCTGCATTGGTTTAGCAGGTTCAGGCATGTCACAAGCACTCATATGCTAATGCTGGACTTTGGTGTGAAGACAAATCTGCACCTAAACAGTGGACCATCAGACCTGAATGACTCCAAGACAGTAAGGGATTGGAGCATTCCTCTTTACTCCATCAGATTTGCATAAACATCTCATTCCCTGAATTGTGTGAATAGAAGCTGGCGCATGAGCGACTGCTGGGGTTTACAGACTTACTTAGTGCTCATTTATGCTGCAGATTTCTACACTTACGTTTGGGCATTTCATTTACATTATAATCCAGTGATTTGCAATCAGGCACCAGTAGGACAGCAGCTTCAGTCTGTTAAAACTGTGAGCCAAAAAAAAAGAGAGAAAGACCTATAAAAGTTTGGATTAAAACAATCATAAGACAGAGAAATTAGAACATTTTTTATTTTTAATAACACAGAAATGATTAACAATTGTTAACTTTTAAATTGAACCTGTTGGTGCAATAATTCTGATTAAGCATAAATGAGTAGCATGGGAACATGCTGTATGCATGTGCAGTATATTAATAGCTGTGTGCTCTGGGGCTGGAAAGGAGCCGCACGCACAGCTGCTGTGTTTGTAAATGAGCTCTGGAGGATTCCTGCGCTCTGATTGGCTCCTTCAGACAGCCGTCTCCGCTACTGGCTGAGGAGCGCGGAGCTGTAAAAGGAGGTGAACGGACTCCAACTTTCACTCAGCTCTCGGCCGGAGCTCGAGCTTCAGCTGTTGACTCTGAACCCCGAGACATTTCCCCTTCTGTAACCAGGAGAGTCGCATTCAGAGGTGAGCGTCGCGTCACTGAGCCACTCCGCCGTCTTTATTTTATTATGTTGCTGTGATTTCTTATGCATCGTATGTTTCGTCGTTTGTTTCACAGAAATCAACTGTTCCAGATGAAAAGAAAGGAGATGGTGAGTTTTATCTGCGTTTCACTTCTGTATTTGTTTAAATTAATACTTTATTATAGAATTACGAACCAGCTGGGCGCTTTTGATGGAGACAGGTGAACTTTGAGTTAGTTTATTGTGGCGAACCTTGAACATATGGAAGCAACATCTGGGTGCGACTCAGCAGCAGGACACTGAGCAGCTCACATCACCTCCCAGTTGTATGCATTCATCTGTTGGCCTGTTACCAGTTTACTGCTTTTTATGGCGCGAATTAGTTTTGTCTTCTTGTTGAAGCTTTTTTTTTGTGGTTTGAAAATATCATGCATTAGTCCTGGGTGCAAATCTTCTTGCAACATCAGGCGGAGCTGCTATTAAAACAAGGAGGGGTGGAAGGTCTTGCAACATGTCAAAGTCAGACTCAGAGAAGATGGGTCATACTTGGTCATAATAGGAAGTTGGTGTGCTGATGCTGGATGTCACCTCTGTGCTCAGAAGAAAGCCTGGATTGTGTTTGAGGTATTTTTGTTTTACTGCTGGTGTTTCCCTTTTTATGTCATCTTCAGAGCTGGAGGTCTCACTTATGGCCTGTTTTGCCTTCAGTGTAGCTGAAAAATGCAAACAGTGCAGAAGACTTAATATCTGTTAGAAGTGGGAATAAGGTAGTCATGTGATCTTTTGTGCCTTGTTTAAGTTTGAGACTGCTGCTCACTGGTGGATTCTGACCAATCAGCACTGTGAGCTGGAGAGGAAATGGGAGTATTATATTCCTCCAGAGTTAACACTGGTAATAAGCTGGCACGCTGCTCTCTTAAAGAGGCAAGACTCCTGGAGCTAAAAGATCCACAAGAACACGTGCTCTTCTTGATATACTGCAGATTTGTTGCTTTTAATCTATGCCTTAGAATAGCTGAGGCGAGGCATTACGTGTCTGGGTTTTCAGTTGAATCACATCTGAGTCAATGCATGGGGCGTTCCCTCAAGTTGTTGGAGCGGCTTTGTAAATTAACGGACAGATAAATATGCTTTGTCTTGATTTGCTTGTTGAAGAGCTCAGTTCTTTGAACAGCAGGTCAGCTGGCCTTGAAGATTACAATAAGAGAAAAGGTGGGAACTTGCTCTGAGCAGGTCTGAGCATGCCCACAAGACAGTACCTGTGAAGTGTGTTCTATTTAAATCCTTTCTCCTTCATCAGGAAAACACAGACATCATCATCGATGTTGAATATTCTGTTTTGTCTCCTCAGCTTTGCCTACGTGACTCAGGTGACTGCTTACGGGAGCAGATGCAATACATGATGAGGTCACTGCAAGACCTGAAACAACTCAGGAAGTCCTGCCCTGCGACCAGACGCCCCCTCGCCCCCCTCAGCACCCAGCTTCCAGCGTTAGCGCGTCACTCTGCAGTGGCGCGTGCTTGTCAGCAACGGGCACTACAACGGGAACAGCGGGCACGCCTGCGGATGTCTGAGGCCAGCACGGCCAGCACCTACGACTCTGCCTGCTGCCTGGCGAGTCCTCTGGAGGAGGAGGAGGACGAGGAGGACGATTCAAGCAGCCGACTGGGCCTGAGATCTCCCAGCAGCCAGAAAAGTTTGGACTTTGATTCGGGCTACTCTGAGGCGTCCTGGCAGGATGATGGGGCTGTTCTCAGGAGGACCAGGAATGTGCGGGTATCGTCCTCTGCCTGTATGCGCACAAACAGGGCGCCGAGCGGGCGTATACGCCCCAAATCCACATCTGACGCCTGTCTAGAGAAGTGGACGTCGTTTGAGGCCAGTGACCCCGAGGACTGGACAAACTCCTTATTGACCAGAGGACGCAACCGCCAGCCTCTGGTTCTCGGCGACAACAGCTTTGCAGACCTCATACAGAACTGGATGGACTTACCAGATTGTCCTGAACCCAGTGAGCTTAAGTCGAGCTCAAGGCGTGCACTGGGAAGAGGCTTCTTTGTCAACATGAGGCAGAAACTGTCAGGCTTTTCTAAGAGTGTGGAGGACAGAGTGAGGATGAGATCTACAGACTCTTCCCACGCCAACAGAACTGCTGATGCTCAGAAACGCCTGTCCTGTCCTGTCGGGGCTTTGCAACCCAAAGTCCCCTTTTTCCACCAGTCCCATTCAGGCATAAATGAGCTTGACACAGACTTTTACCACTTTGCGGCTCTCATGAAGTCAGGCAGCCGACAGCCAATAATATGCAAAGATATTATTGGCTACATTTGATACAGACTGGACAATCCTCAGAGTCACTTTATTTTTATATGACTGTTTCTCTTTTTGCTGTTTTATCAGTTGTTACGAAGCAATTGAAAAATAAAGATGTTCTTTCGAATTGCACTCTGCTTATTCCTACTTTGCATTTTATTTCTATACACGACTGGTCAAATGTTTTAGAACACCCCAATTCCTCTAGGTTTTTATTAATTTTAAAAAGTTTAAGTTCAATGAGTATCTCAAATTTGGTATAAAATGCTAATAAGCTTCCAGAGGTTAACAAAAGAAGGTAGGGTTACCTAAAACTGAAAAATAATGTACATTTCAGTATCATAACTGGGGAAAAAAAGCTTTTTTCAGGGAACAAAGCAAAGTGCCACACATTTATGGGAACTTCTGGGATGAATATTTGATTTCTAAAGTAGAAAGAATCACGTGAGTGCGTGTTATAGCTACCAAAGATGGCTACTTGGAGTCAAAAGTTGCCTCATGGATCGATTCCATGTTTCAACTTCAGTTATTTGTTCTGTTCTTGGACAAAAACGTCTGCTAAATGTAGTGTAAGTAATATAATGTAATGAAACCACATCATTTTCAACCAAAAAAAAAAAGAAAAATTGGGGGGGTTCTAAAAGTTTTATGTGGCTTTAATTCCCAGGACAGACAGACGTCTGGGGTTCATGAGGCAGCGGCTCCTCCCTGACTATATGAGGTTTTTACTATCTGAATGCAGGTTCACCTGTTTTCATTTGAAATGTAACACTCTGGGTCATGTGTGAGTGAGCTCGTAGTCCGCATAATTCAGTGTAAATGATGTGTAATAAAAGAGGTAAATCAAAAATAAGACGTTATCTCCAAAGTCTGCAAGACGTGCAGACTTTTATGCTTTTACGTACTTTTAATGTTTCTGTTCTTCCTCAAGAAAAAGTTGGCTCCTTTAGAGAGCGAGAAGGTGAAAGGTATTTACAAGCAGAAGCAGGAGCTGCGTCAACAGCGTTGTGTGCCCAGTGAGGTCATTCCCCATGTGTCCGTGCAGCTAGAGGTGGAAAAAGCCTCAGCAGCTGGTTGCAGATGGACCACAGGTTTACTCTCTCGCTTGCTTTGTGAAGCATGACATCTCGCTAACGTCTCGCCGCCTCATTTAACCTGGTCCCTGCTCGTGTTGCAGAACCAACTCAACTCACACGTTGGCTAATGGCTCAGTTAATTCTTATTTCACCAGGGAAAGAGAGGAACTGCAGCCAGAAAGGAGTGACACAATGCACTGAGATAAGCTAATGATCACTTCACCTTTGCTTTTAGAAATTCTCTGTTCATTAATTCAGAGGAGCAGCAGCACCAGGCAGTGTACAGATAAAACAGGGATTTCTCATATTTCCTGCTGCAGTCTGCCTCACAAATCAAGTCTGCTATCAAGGATATGGAGGTTAGAAAAGAGAAATGGTGCTTTTTGGTGGTTGTTTGTCTGACGTTCGTTTATTAAGGTGGCACCTCATTCTGCTGTGTCACAAAGAATCCAGAATCAAGAAGTTTCTAAACTGAACAAGAATATAAAGGAGCCTTTCATTTATGGTGTATTTCATCTTATTTTAGGTCGTCTTTGTAATCGATGAACTCGGTTTTCAGGTCTTCTTTTTTGTTCTCTTCTGGTTGTGGCAGCTCACAACTGGTCATTATAAAGTCCCTGCAGCTAACCATACACGCTGCAATTCATCATGTCCTGCAGATGTCCAAAACACGACAGAAACACCAAAGAAAAACAAAACCAAAAACAACACAACAAACCAGAAAAGTTATTTTTAACCTACCATTGTGTTGGGGGTGGGGGTTCTTTTAGGGTTTTCTGTTTTGTTGTGTTTCCTCAAGTGCTGTGGTCTTCTTCCTCTCTTTTCCTTTTTTTTTTTAATGTGTGCTTTGACCAGAGATTTTTTGCGTTGCTTCTCAGTGCCGCCATCATTTCTACAACACAAAGTACAACTGTGAATTTGAAAGTTCTACTTCCTGATACTATGAAACGATGCCTTTATAACATCTCAAGCAAGACGAAATAAAAGCTATATTCTGATAATGTTCTTAATATTAATAATTCCTGTCTAATGGGACGGACCACAGAAAACAAAAAAAGAAGTTCATAGCTTCATAGCTTTTCTTGTAGAAAACTTGAAATGTGATTTCTCTGTGAAGGAGAATTTCTTTGCACAACTACTGATAATCAGAATCACTTTATTAATTAATAATAAAGTAATTATATAAATAATAATAATAAAGTAATAATGCCGGGTGAATTCCAGTTATTCCAGTGACTTCTTCTCATCTCATGTGGGTAAAAAGGCCACATCCTTCTCCTCCTGACCTGTGGTCATTAATCAGACCATCTGCAGACAAGAGTCTGTGTCATGAGACACACTAGTGCTCCACCTAAATGCTTACATTTAAAATGCAAATCCGCCTTTAAAAGCTGAACTATTTCTGTGTAACTGCTGGCACTCGGGTAGCTCTCCAGTTCAATCTTCTCTCTCTGTTTTGACCAGGAGAAAAAAGGACGACCCCCACTTGCAGTCTTCGTACATAACCTTGAACCTTACAGGACACTGATCCAGATCTGTTCAAGCATTATTCACTGACTGGGTTGTACAGTGTAACATGGTTGGCTTACAGCATATCTAATTAGTCTTCATAATACATTAGAAGATTAACTTGGGATTTTATTTACGCTCTTCACTGCTTGTTCAAGGAGCAACTCATGCTCACGTTTTTAGTCAACCATCATGGTAATTATTCTTGTTGTTCGACTGTTGTGAACAGAAATCCATATTCAGGTTTATTTCACTGCACCGTTGAACATGCATGTCTGTCTGCAGGCAGTTTCTCAAAGGTCTTGTAGGCTTCAGGGCTCGTGAAGGAGTTTGAGTTGGATGGCAAGACGTCACAGCAGAATTACCATGACGATTTCATAGATTTTTATCCGTGCATTTCACTCTTGACAGTCCCTGCACTCTTGTTTATTAACGGGTGAGAATTCTCAAGTAAAATGTGTAAACAGTGGAAAGTGACAGAATTATAAAGTATTTTGACTTCTTAATGGGTACTTATTTGACCTGCTTGTGCGCTAGTGAATGGTGGTCATGCTGAACCAGGTGGCCCTTTTTTCTTTTTTTCTTTTAAAAAAAAAGACATAATAGATAGGCCTACATATAATTTGATAGCAAAGATAAGATGTTTATCATGAGACCTTGTGATTTTGTCTTATTTCATGAAACTGTGAGGGACGTTTTTGTGCCTCCGGCTGACATCAACAAACTGCTGACTCTGATTACTCAATTTTGTTAAAACATTATAAAACAAATGCAATTTAATTTTCACAGGAAATTAGAGTTGAAGTGTGTCATGTGGTTTTTAAGATGAGAGCGGCTGGGAGCGGCTTGGCATTAACACAAGTTTTTCCACAGAAGGCACGTTTCCCTTTAAGAGAAATCATTCTGCAGGAGTAGACTGCAAAAAAAAGGAGACAATCATCAACAAAGAAGAGTAACACTGGCTTCTGGAATCAAACTGATTCTTGGAAGTGCTTAAGAGCTTAAGCCTGAGTCTGATTGTATGAGATGCATTTTGATTAAGGTCTCTTCATTACTTCTTTCCACAAATAACAGCAACACAACGAGGGAGCAGCAACAAGGACAGTCACAGATAAAGACCACCCTCCCCCCACATATCCCAGCACCAGTCCCACAGTATATCAGCTGCTATAAGAGATGCATTTTGAAGAGAAACTGAAAGTGCAACCGTCAACCTCAAATGATGGAAGTTGAAATGAAAGCGTAACTGCGTTTTGAGGAGGCATCATCATCATCAAACAGCTGTGATACTGTGTGAAGTTGTTTTTTTTTTACTTAAGCTGTATGTTGGACTGGTGCCCAGCACCATTTGGCTTCTATATCTGTCAGAAAAGCAGATGGTGATTAAAAGTCTGTCTGCTGCACCGCCGAGAAAACGCTCTGTCACCAACATATAGAGTATCAGTTTACTGAAGAAGGACTCCTCTCATGACTGCTAACACACACACACACACACACACACACAC